>SKCR01010262.1:0-22856 GCA_019454045.1 Zanthoxylum bungeanum | reverse complement strand
ACTAAACCCAGTCTAGCACAAGATAATAGCCAGCCCAAGATTCACAAAGACAAGCTCATGCACACCCATATTTTGAGAATCAGAAATGATCTAGCCCACTTACCACCCAGCTCACCAAAAAGCGCAACAACAAGCCAGCCCATACGTCCGAGCTGCCCAAGCAGATTACCAAACCACCGATTAATAGGAAGTAGCCCACATAGTCTTTAGCCCATGCGCACAAATAAAATCCAGCTTATCCAAGCCCAGAAAGCAGCCCAAACAACTTACTAACTCACGCTCCCAAGGACCCAACCGAAGAACATAGCGCAAATGGCTAAGATTCAGCCCACACCCATAACCAGCCCACATTGATCTAAACTTCTAGAGAAAGTCACGAAATAAAATGACTTCAAGAAATTTCCAGGCCATGAAACATAGCTCAAAATGCTAAGATTCGGCCCACATCCATAAACCAGTAGCAATTAGCACCAGACTGCACCAACAGGCCACCAAGAATGGGAAAAAAAGTTGGAGGAATGAGCTCCATTCCTCAATGCCCGAACAAGTCAGGCCCAAGGCAGATCAGACCAAGCGCATAAGGCCCTTTCTTATGCAGCTCAAATCAACTCAACCAGGCTCAGCCCTAAAACCAGACTTAAGCACCAACCCAGCCCATGAACAAAAGCAGCCACCAAAATCTATCCGCAGAAGGCAGACAGCCCCAGCGAAGCCCAGCCCAAAAACTGAATCAGATTGTGCAATGATTGCATCAAATTAATTGTTCGAGTCTTTAACTCCATAGGCATGATGCCATTCCAACCTTGCTTCATGAGCTAACAGCATTCCATATGCATCGTTTATGCTAAGAGTAGCTAAGTTTGATGTGATTGGAACTACAACGTGATCATATTCTTGACCAAGTGAATTGATCATGTACATGATAAAATCATGAGTGCTTTCTGTGTATCCAGCTACAGCTAAGCTATCAGTAATCTGCTTCAACTTAACATAGAACTTAGATATAGTCAAACTTCATTTCTTAATGTTTGTTAACTGACTCTTGAGTTGCACTTTCATAGCCTCTGATTCATATCCAAATTGCTTCTCTAAATTTGACCAAAACTCAAAAGAGTTAGGAGAACTAACAACTGAAGTGAGGATTGACCCAAAAAAGTTTTTGGGATTGTCCAATTTTAATAATTTCCCTATAAATTATTGTTTACTAACTGCCAATTATAATTAATAAAAAATTTAGCAGAAAATTCAGAAACACCAAATCGCAAAACCCAATGTAATCTAAAATTTAAGAGAATACGTCGCCTCACGCATGCATAAACAAACACACCGTCACACCCAGCATATACGTATATAATTTGTCTGCATTAGAGCTTATTCTGTGTCAGGAAAATAACATTGTGTTGCAATAATATGTTTACATGCACGGGCTTGCACTGAGAATATTTAGTTTGAGGTAACTATGCAGAAAGATCCTTTTACGGGGCAGGATCCTGGTGATTGCATCTGTAAATCTTTGCTGTTGTTTTATACCAGCTCATGAATTTGGCTATGAACTCTGTGAATGAGGGAGGAAAACTGACTGAATGCGTGTAGCTGTAGATGTAGAGTATTGGAAGATTATATCGACTTTATTGACTTATTACGTACCTTCGATTCTCAAGAAATGTTGAACATTTTTATTCCTCGAGGGGTCGTTGAGTCTCTTACCCGTCTCCTCATATCGACTGCGTCCAAAGACGAACGGCTTCTCATTGTCAAATCTACCTCCATTATCCATCTACAGGAATAATAAATTAACAAAAATGTAACCATATTCATGGATTCATGCTACCAGATGAGCCTTAGTTGCAAGCATTTCATATAATTAATTATATGAGGAAAAAGTAATTAGATCAAACTATTGGCCGCTTGCATTGCGAATTCATACACACATTGTACTCATCATATAGACCCTCAAGTTGGTGATGCAATCCCACATCCAAATGCTTTTTCAGCTCGTTAACAAGAGACTGCAATCAAACCAATGGATATTGATATTTTATATATTATGTTTAGGAAGATATAAATATCGAATGAATTAGAGCTATTCATGATTACATTTACAAGCTTACCATGAAAATGAAGTGAAGACATACATCATGCTCTATAAGATTTTGAAGCTTCCCTCGGATAATATATAGCCTGCAAAGTGCAAACAAAGACATAATAAATGCTCAAGAATTAATTGTGGCTAGCCTTTTTCTTGGGTATATATAATTAACTAATAACTCAATGGCAGTTTCATGATTTTTTAATTCATGATATATAGTGTAATCACAAACGTATAGATGGATGAGAATTAAGAAGCTTACTGTTTTGGGCTTTGCTCTTCAATAATTTTCTTTGCAATATTTGTAATGTCATCTTCCCAACCAGTCAAAATTACTTGATCTTCCACAAATGGATAACTGCACTTATATATGCATGTCCTTGCACATCACGTACTTACACATATATATACACACACATATTGACAAGAGGAAATGAAACCAGCTAATTCAAGAGGAATAAAATAGATATTTTAATGCTCACTTCATCTGCCAGGAGGCCTCGAATGAGCGAATGGCTTGACGAAGATTATTCTTGGAATTATCAGCAATCTTTTCAGCTAATTCGTTGGGCAGTTCTATTCCCTCTTGTTTAGCTATAAATTCCATAACTTCAACTATCTAAACATGCATGTAATAAGAAAAAAACTAACTTATCAAAATAGTTATATATATAGTTGACAAATTAATTAAGAGCGTGAGGGTGAATTTAAATTGATTTTAAGGCCAGTGTCCGCAAAAGTCACCTCTTGTTTTGAAGGAGAAAGAAGCTGAATAACAGTGCAAAGCGACTTAATTGGTTGAAGTTTTGAGACATCAGAGCAGCAGAAGAAAACCCTATTTAACCCTTTGTACCTTTCTAATAACCACCTCATGTATAGCAGGGCATCTGTTGATAGCTTGTCTGCTTCACATAAAATTATAGCTGCAAATTAAATATATGTTATGTTGCTGATAAGCGAATAAGCGCTGTGTTCATCGTTAATTGAAATTACCAGCGCAGCTAGCTTCTCAAAATTAATAAAATATTTACCTCGGGTATTGTCAGACTTGCTGGATACATTGCTTTGTGTTTCCTTCATAAGTTCAACAATGACATGCTTTTCATACCCTTTCAGATCAGACAGATTAACTTCTATATGTTGAGAAGATTCTTTTATATTTACTTGGATTCGACCTCTGGCTTCCCCCTACGACAAGCACATGCAACCATCAATTAATTAATTAATCTACTGATTGATAATTTGATTTTTAAAATACATAATTAATTTAATTATTATCACACAAGTAATTTGATCTTCTGTCCGTTTTAATACAATGCCTAAGTACCAATCATTTCATGCATTGACTGTGGGTTAGTATCAGCAAATTAAGCATTTTCCTGAAGTATTAAAAGTAAATAAATACAAGTATTCATAGTATCTAGAATGAGAATTACCTTGAAGTCAAACACCTTCTTCTCCTTCCTAGTCTGGGCAACATGTACAGAACATTCGAATTAATTGCCAAAAGAAAAATGATTAATTCTTATGAGTTAATAAGGTTTAAAATATCTCTTAGCTAGCATGGATCATGTTACTTGAACAATAACTTTAAAATTTATCTTTATAATTCTCCACCAATTGTATTGTCAAATACAGGTATAGGAAATTGCAAGCATATATATGCGTAAAACTGAAGATGATGCGACATTAGTATAGAGTATGAAGGTAAGATTTAAGAGTGCCTATTTTAAATTTAAAAAAAAAAAAAAAACGTGCGGTGAAGACTAACTAATATATATTATATTAAAATTAGTTTCTAATTAGCACGTAGTACGTACCTGGACTCTGTCAGATCCGAATGCTTCTCGAATCATAGCCCGAATCATGGTCCTCTTTCCCACACCGGCAGGTCCTTCAAATATAAAATTTCCGTGTCCTCCCTCTTTTACCTGTGTTTTAATTTGGACATTAATTTTATTGTGATCGACCGATCGAGTTTATATTATGTTAAAATTACAATGTCAGCAAGCAATAGAGAAAATCTCACCAGGCCCTGCAGTTGAATTGCCCTATCTCGATTGCAGATGAAATCTTTTAAAGTTTTGGGCTGGTACTTGTTTGCCCATATAAACTCCCTTTGATTCTTGATCATCTCTTGGTCTTTTCTATTATTTGTATCGTGCAGCTTGTTCTCCGCATGTTTATATTCAACAAAAATACTTTTTTTAGGTGGCAAGGTCGAATCTGATTCTGATTCTGATACTCTCTCCCTCAATGGCTTCTCCTTATTATTACTATCAAGCAATAAAGCATTAACAGCAGCAACCTCATTATTCGAGTTCATGATCTCTTTGATAGACGACGCAGTTGTTCCTCCTGAAGATAAAGCTGTGGAGGAAGCAGTGCGAGCTTCTTTCTTTCCGGCAGTACTACTAGAGAAATTGGAAGTTATAGCAGTAGTAGTAGGGGAATTATTATTACTATTGGACTGCAGGTAATTATCTTGCTTATTATAATACTTGAAAGTTAAGCAAGAACTCCATTCTTGCATCTTAACCATGAATGAGGAAAGAGAGCTGGAAGTTGTAGAATGGGCGCCCATGGTGGTTGCATGACTTTCACGTCCAGGACTTGATGATGATTCAATAAGCACTTTTTCTCGATTAATGGCAAGGGATGCATCTGTAAGTCCTTTGTAGTAAGGACTGCATTTAGCGTAGTTCCTTTCATCGAATATTTTGTTATGAACAATTATTGGAGCATGAATTCTGTTATGGGCCTCAAGACTCTCCTCTGTTAAGTCTGAATGTTTGGAAGATGAATCGTTGCTCTTTCTTCCCGGCATATTTAGGTTGCCTAGTTGGTTTATGTTACTCCAATGCCGCCAATACGACGACCGAGCTGAACAAACTGACCTGGACCTACTGTTCGATGATAGAGGACGGACAAACCTGTGATTTTTAGCTGATGATGAGATATTCGGATAAGAGGAGGAACGTGGGATTGGCGATGGACTCGGCATTGCAGTTGCTGGCAGAGCTAGCTAGCTAGCTTTCTAGCTAGGTGGCTGTACTTGTTTCTTTTTCTTTTTTAATTTACACTGCTTGCTAGTATAGGCTAGTTAAGAGATAATAACTATGGACAGATCAGGGCATCATGATTCATGAAGAGTGAAGATGATGTGATGTGCAGCTGGGAAGACAGTTCAGTTTTGCTAATAACCGCAAACAAGGTACCGATCATATCGAGGATAAATTAATTAATTAATATGAATTTTACGTCAAAAACTATGGATAATCGATGTCCCATTTGTCATTGCCGACTCAACAACCTTAACGCAAATGAGATATATGTTCCTTAGCAATTTTTTTTTTTTTTTTTTGCTACCCCTCAGACGCGAAGTTAGAGGATATTTTGTCTTATATATATACACACTAGTTATCGCCGTGTCTACGGCACAGTGTTACAGAATGTATAGTATAATCTACTATTATCATTGTTGATAGTGATTTTTGGGCTTCAGGATCCCAGCAGAGTAAGGAGGGTATAAAAGAGATTTATGTTTCAGAGATTCTGAGGGCCGAGGGTCGGGTCGGTTCATATACTTCACCCGACCCGAGGAGGAAAGATGTTCAGGACAGCTCAGATAGTAGATTTCTCGGATTCGACCCAACCTGACTGCTCGGCAGCCGACATTAATCACATGATCCTAGTCGGTTGGTTGGAGTCTGGCATAGGGACTCGCATTCTCCAAAAAAAGGTCCGAAGTGATGGGAGTAAGCGGCTAATTAATCTTCTGACACCAGATAGCGTGTGACAGTGGCCAAAAGTAGCATGGTTTAATGAGATGTATGTGTCAGAAGGCAGGTGTGTTAGACCGTAGGGTGATTGTTCGCAGAGCAGATGGGGGAAAGAGCCTTGACATTAATGGCAGAAATTATGTGGCTGACGTCATGAGATTGATGTAATAGTGTAGATTGCCTTAATAGATAAAGGGCTTGGGAATTCGTTGTAAAGGGTTAGCCAAATTCATTTTACGCATAACTTGTAATAGAGAACTAAGAGCTTAAGTGTAGGGTGAAAAGTAAGAAATGCCATTGGCCCAAATTTGGCCCGTACAGTTTGTCTCATACTCTCTAAGTTATGAAGTTCTTGGCATGAAGAGTATTCGATGTGCGTGTCATCTGGGGCGTGTATAAAGCACGTAAGCATACCTGGGCGTTGATGTCACTAGAACCTGTCACAGGTCATACCACATTGATGGAATGATGAGCGGAAAATATATCAATATTTACCGCCCCTTTAACTTAATATTTTGTTTAGTTTCTCGGGTTTGATGAACGTTTTGATGTGTTTTAGTTTATTTTGCAGATAAAATAATATCGGATCTCAATGAAATCATTTAGGATGAAATATGAGTCAAATAAGGGCAATTATTGGACTTGATATTTTAATTTTGGAGATTGGAAACTTGAAAGGGCGTTTTTGACGAAGTGTAGTTTTGGAAATTTCAGTTTTGCGCATCTGTCGTATTTTGGGCATAACTTTTTACTCCGATATCGGATTGAGCTGATTCAAGTTCCAGATTAACGAAGACTCAAAGATCTACAGCTTTGAAAGACAAAATAATTTCGAATTCTGACGATTTCATGCCCGAAATTGATGAACCATCCAGAAGTGTGTTGTGTGTAATTATTAAAGTCACTTTCAATCATTTTCAAAGCAAAAAATAAATTAATAAATAAATAATAAAAATTATCAAATCATCACCAAACATGATAAGAGATTAGTGGAGCAATTAATAATGGATTTGGTGGAGCAATTAGTGGAGCAATTAATAATTGATTTGGTGGATGATTTGATTGAGGCAAAATTTTGCCTATAAATACCAAGCCATTTCATTTGTAAAATTCATACTTTCTTCTAAGGAATTTCTTAAGAATACTAAGAAGATTGTATCTTGTTTGTTTATTTACAACTTTCAGTAATTAATTTCCGCTTTCGCACTTTCTTTTCTTTACTTTTTAGTTTTTACTTTCCGCAATTTATTTTTACGCACAATATTTTTCTTTCTTTAATTTTCAGTTTTTACTTTTCAGTAATATACTTCAGCAATTTACTTTTCAGCAATTTACTTTCAGCAATTTACTTTTCAGTAATTTACTTTCAGCATTTAATTTTCAGTATTTAATTTCAGCATTTACTTTCAGCATTTACTTTTCAGTATTTAATTTTCAGTATTTTACTTTATGTCTTTTATTTTATTTAAGTTTTTTTTATTACCCGTAAATATGTGTCGTAACTAAGCCAGTTATCTGGGGTTGTGATGAAATCCAATATCACCGGTTTATAAGGGGTTAGATTATAGCTTGGGTAATATAAAGATTTATTTATTGAGTCTTAATCTTAATGCTTTTTCATTAACTGACCATTAATAAAATTGAACTGGGAAACTTAAAATGAACTCGACATAGAGATTTTAAGTTTAAGACCTTAGACTCAATAGTCCACGATCTTCCTTGAGGATAGATAACCCTTTAATAGATTTCCTTACATGATAGACATATACATGTCGGGCGGGGGTAGCCATAATTGGAACTTAAACTTAATGAATTCAGATAATTTGGTTGACATAGACATATGGTTCAATTGGGTTAAACTGGGTATTGTGTCTGACCATCGACAGAGGCTTACACATAATTTAGTGTTCCAGGTTAATAAATCAATATATTACCCAACGTTAAGATAACCACTTCATCTTTAAAATGATATTGGAAGAAATCACAACCCTAGATAGTTTTTAATATTGAATTTTCTTAAAACATACTTTCGAACAATTTTATTTACTTGTTTTTAAATTTAGAATCGTCACCATTTCAAATCAATCAAACAACATGTTAGATACTAGTAATCATTTGACCTCATAAAATTAATAGATTAGATATTAAGTCCTCGTGAGATCGATATTTTTATACTACTTGAACGATACGTGCGCTTGCGTTATACGCGTGTGTAAGCACCGGTCAAGTTTTTGGCGCCGTTGTCGGGGACTTATTTATCTTTTACTATTAGTTTAGGGGTTAGATACGTTACTTGTATCTAATTTCTTTTTACTTATTGTTTTTGTTTTCTTGTGTTTTAGGTTCTCAGAAACTTCATGAGACGAATCAGAAGCTTTGAACTCCGACCGCTTGACCCGGAAATTGAAAGAACCATCAGACAGTTGAGAAGGGAAATGCGAGAAGGCCAAGAAGCTTTAGTCAACATGGAGCCTGAACCGTTGGAGGTTGCACCACCAATTCCCATTCTAGGCAGAACCATTCCGGTGGTTGACAGACTCATTTCCTGTATTGTACTTCCTCCCTTACCAGCAAATGCATGTGACATCAAAACATGCATTCAGATGATTCAGCAGTCAGTTCAGTTTGGGGGGGAATACAACTGAAGATCCTAATGCCCACATCAGTAACTTCCTGGAAGTTTGCGGCACTTTCAACTACAACAAAGCATCAGAAGAAGCAATGAGACTGCGAGTTTTTCCATATTCCTTGAAGGACAGAGCAAAATCTTGGCTACATTCACTACCAGCAGGTTCCATCACAACTTGGAACACTTTAGCCACCAAATTCCTTGCAAAGTATTTTCCACCAGCCAGAACCGGAAAGCTGAGGAATGACATCACATCATTTGTACAACAAGATTCAGAATCCCTCTGCGAAGCTTGGGAAAGATTCAAAGATTTACTCCGGAAATGTCCTCACCATGAAATTCCAAAATGGCTTCAAGTCCAAACATTCTATAACGGACTTTCTGGAATAATGAGAACCACAATCGATGCTACTGCTGGAGGAGCTTTAATGGCAAAAGGAGAAGATGAAGCCTGAGACCCAATCGAAGAAATGGGCAACAACAATTCTTTATGGCCAACAGAAAGGAGCATGATCCAAAGAATTGCAGGAATTTATGAAGTTGGAGCCAACACAGCACTGAATTCCAAGCTGGATGTGATTTGCAAAATTCTGGAAACTCTTAACATAAAAGTTAATGGTGGATCCACAAGTTCACCATTTGGAGGATCACCTGAGTCAGAATCTTTCAACCAACATAAAGAAACAGTGAATTATGTCAATAATTTCAACAGACAGAGGAACAATCCATATTCCAACAACTACAACCCAGGGTGGATGAATCATCCCAATTTCGCATGGAGCAACAATTCAGGGAAAATGAACAATCCACCACCCGGATTCTAACAACAGAACAAAAGCTAGGAACATGCAAATGAACCAGGAATAACAGAAGTGTTGACCCACTTGAAAAAGATAGAAGCAAAACACGATTCTCAAGCAGCAAGATATGATGCTATGTTTCAATCTCAAGCAGCAAGATATGATGCTATGTTTCAATCCCAAGCAGCATTAATTCAAAGTCAATCAGATTCTATTAAACACTGGAGAATCAAATTGGACAACTGGCCAATGCTCAGAGTTACAGACCGCCAGGTACCCTTCATAGCAACACAGAGCCAAATCCAAGGAACATGGGGAAGGTGCAATGTCATGCCATCATGTTAAAAAGCGGTACTGAAATCAACAAAGATATTGGAATCAAGACAACAACAATTGAAGATTTTCCAAAAGAAACAAAGCAACAGATGGAGGAAAAAGAAGCAAAGGAAAAAGAACAGATCACTCCACCTCCACATTTTCCTCAGCGTCTTCAGAAGAATAAATTGGACAAGCAGTTTGCTCGATTCTTAGAGGTGTTCAAAAAGATGCATATCAACATTCCATTTGCAGAAGCGATGGAACAAATGCCCAGCTATGCCAAATTCATGAAAGACATTCTTTCACGAAAGCGGAGATTGGGAGATTATGAGACAGTAGCATTATCAGAAGAATGAAGCGCCATCATTCAGAGAAAACTTCCTCCAAAGTTGAAAGATCCTGGCAGTTTCATTGTTCCTTGCACCATAGGAGAACATGACTTCGGTAAGGCTATGTGTGATTTAGGTGCTAGTGTTAACTTGATGCATTTTTCTATTTTCAGAAAACTGCAGATTGGAGAAACAATGCACACTTCAGTCTCACTACAACTTGCTGATCAGAACGCTCGTATTTCCAAGAGGCGTAGTTGAGGATGTGCTGGTCAAGATTGACAAATTCATTTTCCCTGCAGATTTTATTGTCCTTGATATGGAGGAAGACGCAGACGTGTCAATCATCATTGGGAGACCATTCTTGGCTACAGGTCGAACCATTATTGATGTACAAAAATGAGAACTAACCATGAGGGTACAAGACCAAGAAGTAACATTCAATGTTTTCAAAGCCATGAATTTCCCAGATGATGAAAAGAATGAGGAATGTTTCAGACTTGATGTGATACATAGTACCGTTCAGAACTCTGATGAAAGACAAAGTTCTACTGACAAACTTAAAGCATGTCAATTACCTGTGAAGCCTGAAGATAAAGCGCACTGCGTACTGAAGAAGTCCATTCTTGCACTACAAGCAACATAAGAGAAAAAGTTCCACCAACTCAACGAATTTGAGGAATTTCACATACACCCTTTTGAGGATGCCAAATTGTACAAGGAAAAGGCAAGGAAAAGACATGATGAGAAGATAGTGCGTATACAACAGGAACCAGGGCAGAAGGTACTGTTAAACAAATCAAGGGGGAAATTCTTCCCATGGAAGCCAAAATCACGGTGGTCAGGTCCATTTGTGATCACCAAGGTTTTACCAGACAGAGCCGTTAAGATACATGATCCTGACTCCAACAAAACTTTCAAGGTTAAAAACAAGCGTGTTAAACACTACTGGGGAGAATCATTTGAGCGACAAAAAGAAAGTGTCACACTTTCAGAACTAGCCTAACGTTCGAGAAGTCACGTCTAGCTGACGACTTTAAACTTAGCGCTCGCAGGGAGGCAACCCATGCAATTTTTATATATATTGTGATCTGTTGTGTTTTATTTTTGTGTGTTTAATTTTTGCAGGTTTAGTCATTTCAAGATGGAAGAAGCTCTCGTAAATCTTCGCAAGCAATTTCATTCTCTCCCTCAAAAATCTCTGATGAAAGTTTACAAAGCTCGCTTGGAACGGATGAGGTTACTGATGATCAAAGGTATTCCTACTGACATTCATTGGATTATTGAAGCACGGGTCCGATTGGCAGGTGAGTCTTCTTAATCTTTTATTTCACATCTCCCTGGTTTAGGAAAGAGCACATATGCTAAAAAGAGAAGAGCCAACAAAATGTGTGTTTGTTATAAATGTGCTCGTATGTTTTGTAATACTCGTTGTCGTTCTTTATGAATGGTGTCTGATAACCGCGAAGATAAGATTAATTTCATTAGGGATGGCTTGAGTAAAGAGTCTTTGGATGACATATCTAAAACTCTTGAGACGCATCCCAGTGGATGTGTGTATCACGAAATTCACATGTTATATGCACAATTCCAAAAGGAAAGACAACTGTTAAGTCTCGGGAATCTGACTCAAAAAGACCATGTTTGCCAATTTATAAGAAAATTGGATGAGAAGCTTGTCCCTGACTCATAGACGTCAATCAAGCCGTTACTTTTCTTGTAAATATTATATCTCTTTGTCTTTTCTTAATAATTGTGATTTGTTTTGTTGTTTTTCTTTTGTTTTCTCCGACATGATCCAGACCTTTTTTACTATCACGATATTATTTCGCTACTAATCGTCATCTGGAAGATACTTGTGCTATTTTTACTCACCCTTTTCAGGTACTATAAATTCAGCCCGTCATTGAACTTTTGAAGGCATCTAGAGTTGAGAAAGAAATACATAAAAAAAATGGAAGCCACTTCAAGAAGACGAGTTGAAAACATCTGTGTGTTTTGCGGTAGTAGTGTTGGTACTAAACCACAATACGTAGAAGCAGCACAAGAATTGGGTCGAGTCTTAGCTGCAAGAAATATGCACTTAGTAAATGGCAGAGGCAACTTTGGACTAATGGGGATCGTTTCAAAAGCTGTACAGAAAGGAGGCAGTCACGTTTTGGGAATCATCCCAAAACCTTTGGCAGAAACAAATCTTATTGAACCATCAAACGGAGAGGAACTGATCGTGCCAGGTATGTCTGAACGTTTGGTAGAAATGATTAACCGTGCTGATGCTTTTATTGCTTTGCCAGATGGCTTGGGTACATTGGATGAAATTTTTATTGTGCTATCTTGGGCGAACCTGAACATACACCAGAAACCAATTGACCCTATCCTTTCAAATATAAATTGGTCTGAGGACGATCGTGGTAAGAGGCGTAGGATTAATATGGATCTTAACCTTTAATTTCCTGTAGAATTTCAGCTAACCATGTATTATTTTCTAAACTCTTATTCTACTTTTTAAGACATTGGGGACAATATCTCATTTAGGTTTGGGGGATGGGATTAGTTGATAAGTACCTTGTTTTTAGTTTGTGTGTTGTTTTTATTTTTAGTCCTAAATTTTTCGAAAAATACAAAAAAAATTGAAATTTTTTCAAAAATTACAAAAATATTTTGCATTTTTGTTTTGACTAAAATGGTGAAATTGGTAAGAGATAGCTGAGTAAGGAGTTTCCACTCCTGAGACGTATCTTAAGCCTATTTTCGAAATAAGTTAATTTTTGTTTATTTCCTTTTGAATTATTTAATTTGTGAATTCTCCATAAAACAGACTAAAATGGATCTTCATATGCTCAGTTGACAGATATTATCAACATATATAGTAACATACGGACATGAGCTAAAATTGAAAAGTTTTTAATATTCAGTGCTCTAGTTTAATTAGAGGAAGCATCTCAAAAAGCAATGGAGTAAAAAAAAACGTCTGAGATCCGAGTTATTAAGTCTGTAAGAGTGTTTTAACACCTAGTGCCCTAAAATCAACTAGTTTGGGAGTCACTGGCCCAAAGATCGTTACATGGATCAAAGATGGTGCAAAAATATATATATATGAAGTCTAAGTAATTAAGTTCGTAGGGGTGTCTTAACACCTGGTGCCCTAAAGCCAACTGGTTTGGGAGCCACCGACCCAATACTCGCTACATAGATGAAAGATATTGTATATAAATAAAAAATAGAGAAAAAATCAAAGAAAAAATCTGAAAAATAAGAAAAATTATTCCATTGCTACAAAAATGTGTGAAATCTGATAGAACTTTAGGACAAAAATATTACTTTCTTATCAACTGCACTTATGACTATTGTGGGCAAAAATGAGTTGATTAATACTTTGTCGACTGTGTATATGGAGAATGGTAAAAATAATCGGAGAATTTACTTATTCGGTAATTTAGAATGAAACAAAACAACTACTGATTTGGAGTAGAAGTTTCACCTGATTAGTCACTAACTTCTTTATTCTCTTTTCTCTTGTCTTTTTGCTTTTGTGTGCATTAGTTTCACTACCTTTTTACTTTTGTAAAACGTTTGTGGGTATCGTTGCTGTAAGCCCTCACGAGACTATAGCTCATCCACTATGGACACCTAGAGGTTTAAAGGTTTGTTGCATATGCTAAATGCAACAGTGATCCCTACGAAAGTGGCTTAGTTTAATTTTAATTGTTTCTTGTATGCTATTTTATTGTTTTGCTCGAGGACTAGGAAAATGTTAGGTTTGGGGGTGTGATGAGTGGAAAATATATCAATATTTACCGTCCATTTAACTTAATATTTTGTTTAGTTTCTCGGGTTTGATGAACGTTTTAATGTGTTTTAGTTTATTTTGCAGATAAAATAATAACGGATCTCAATGAAATCATTTAGGACGAAATATGGGTCAAATAAGGGCAATTATTGGACTTGATATTTTAATTTTGGAGATTGGAAACTTGAAAGGGCGTTTTTGACGAAGTGCAGTTTTGGAAATTCCAGTTTTGCGCATCTGTCGTATTTTGGGCATAACTTTTTACTCCGATATCGGATTGAGCAATTAATAATGGATTTGGTGGAGCAATTAGTGGAGCAATTAATAATTGATTTGGTGGATGATTTGATGGAGGCAAAATTTGCCTATAAATATCAAGCCATTTCATTTGTAAAATTCATACTTTCTTCTAAGGAATTCCTTAAGAATACTAAGAAGATTGTATCTTGTTTGTTTATTTACAGCTTTCAGTAATTAATTTCCGCTTTGCACACTTTCTTTTCTTTACTTTTTAGTTTTTACTTTCCGCAATTTACTTTTACGCACAATACTTTTCTTTCTTTAATTTTCAGTTTTTACTTTTCAGTAATTTACTTTCAGCAATTTACTTTTCAGCAATTTACTTTCAGCAATTGACTTTCAGTAATTTACTTTCAGCATTTAATTTTCAGTATTTAATTTCAGCATTTACTTTCACCATTTACTTTTCAGTATTTAATTTTCAGTATTTTACTTTATGTCTTTTATTTAATTTAAGTTTTTTTATTACCCGTAAATATGTGTCGTAACTAAGCCAGTTATCTGGGGTTGTGATGGAATCCAATATCACCGGTTTATAAGGGGTTAGATTATAGCTTGGGTAATATAAATATTTATTTGTTGAGTCTTAATCTTAATGTTTTTTTATTAACTGGCCATTAATAAAATTGAACTGGGAAACTTAAAATGAACTAGACATAGGGATTTTAAGTTTAAGACCTTAGACTCAATAGTCCACGATCTTCCTTGAGGATAAATAACATTTTAATAGATTTCCTTACAGGATAGACATATACCTGTCGGGGGGTAGCCATAATTGGAACTTAAACTTAATGAATCCAGATAATTTGGTTGACATAGACATATGGTTCAATTGAGTTAAACTGGGTATTTGTGTCTGACCATCGACAGAGGCTTACACATAATTTAGTGTTCCAGGTTAATAAATCAATATATTACCCAACTTTAAGATAACCACTTCATCTTTAAAATGATATTGGAAGAAATCACAACCCTAGATAGTTTTTAATATTGAATTTTCTTAAAACCTACTTTCGAACAATTTTATTTACTTGTCTTTAAATTTAGAATCGTCACCATTTCAAATCAATCAAACAGCATGTTAGATACTATTAATCATTTGACCTCATAAAATTAATAGATTAGATATTAAGTCCTCGTGGGATCAATATTTTTATACTACTTGAACGATACTTGCGCTTGCGTTATACGCGTGTGTAAGCATCGATCATGGAACTGAACAAATATTTGAGATAACCCTCAATCGACCAAGCCTAGTCACTGATGTCATTTGGATCTGTCAAAGGTAATATCATGCATAGTGTAATTGAATAAATATCAAGAATTAGACTCAATCGTCCAATCTTTATTGTCGTCTGGACCAGATGAAGGACTATGTCTTGAACTTGGCTCGATATAAGCCACAGGGAATGTTCCCAGTCGACTAAACTAGTTGAAGGATCAGGAAGATCTCCAGTCGACTTGTCAGAGGACCATGGAGAGTCTTCAACGTCGTCTAGACCAGATAAAGGTCCAGATCTTGAACTTGGCTCGACATGAGCCATGAGGAATGTTCCCAGTCGACTGAACTGGATGAAGACTCAAGAAGATTTCAAGTCGACTGGTCAGAGGACTAGGGGGAGTCTTCAACGTCGTCTGGACCAGATGAAAGTCTAGGTCTTGAACTTGACTCGACATGAGCCATGGTGAATGTTTCCAGTCGACTGAACCATATGAAGGCTTAGAAAGATCTCCAGCAGACTAGTCAGAGGACCAGATGGAGTTTTCAACGTCGTTTGGACCAGATAAATGTCCAGGTCTTGAACTTGGCTCGACATGAGCCATGGGGAATGTTCCAAGTTGACTTAACCAGATGAAGGCTCAGGAAGATCTCCAGTCGACTGGTTTCGACCTGTGTCGTATGACATTGCATTCGAGCTTGAAATCACAGCTCGCGGTTAGCAACAAAGATAAGGCACATTTACTTGTCGTCTGGGCAAACGATGTCGTTGCAGTGCAACTATATTATGTCGTCTGGGTCAATGGGAGACCCTTTACGGGAAAATTCACTATATATGTCGACTGAGGGATACGTAGGACTTAACTTTCAACGCCGGTTATCCGGGTTGTCACACTATCTTCATTTCTGAATGTCCTCAGCTGAAGACTATGATTTGTTGCTCCTAAGCTCGTTTGGGTCTTGAGTGGATCCCATTAAATGGGCTTGGAAGATTTTGAACACTTGCTTGATATGACTGAGCCCTAGCGAAAGTTTTGAGGCGTCTTTAGAAGGGAATTCAAAGCACCAAAATGGAGAATAGTATAAGAGAGTCGTGGAAGCTCATTTGTTTCATTCACAAAAATTTCTCTAGTTTTACAAGTTGGGAAGGTCTCTCCTCATTTTCAAGGCATTCTTCGCTTCTTCTTCGTGTTCTTCATTTTCTTCAAGAATTCATAAGGTAGATGCAATTTTTTATCTCTTGAATTAAGAGTTTTGATCTTTAGGGTTTCTTCTATTTTGAGGATTCAGGTGTGTGGATTAGGTTAGCTTGATCCAACAAAGACCGTTTGTAAAAAATCTAGGTTATTTGTAGATTGAAATATGATGTCGACTGAAGACTCCATATATTATAGCGACACATGTCTTGTCAGCTGGGAATGCGACCAATACCGAATAGTCGGATGTGAGCCTTCTAAGAGATATGATTTTGGTGACAGTAGAACCTCATTTGGCAATACCTAAGGATGTCGCTCCTCTTAGGTTTTTCGCAGCTGACTGAGAGTCGAGTGGGATCCCTAGTACTAGTGAGCCAACTAACATTTTAACGAAGAATCCTGCAATCTAAAACCTAATAGAGTAGTCTTCAAATAAATGCCACCACATCAACAAAACATGCTTACCTGAAACATCCACAGATAACAATATACCGTGAAAGAGCATTGGGATTATCAAGAAAAACATTAAGCAGATATAAAACTCATGCATGTACAGATAGATATCATTCTCCCTCTTAATTTAAACTCCCCGTAAAATGGAGATATCAAAAGGATAATCTACGACTCTCTCCCATATATTAAGGCTCTCCCCCTTAATATATTATTCTCCCCCTTTTTGTCACGAAATGACAAAGGCGAAGGAAACATGAAAAACAACAGAAGACAAACACATGCAAGAGCATAAACAAACATGACTTACTCCCCCTCACTAACAGGATAACTCAGTTAGTAAATAAAAATCAAATGGGAAGTAAACACTCAATGATATGCAAAATAAATGATATGCAGTGATATGAACCATATACAAGCACACAAAGAGATAAAAAAAAATCATGTCAAAACTGACTGAAACAGCATTTCAAGCAGATACAATGATACCCAGTCAGTATTCAGTTGTTTATGACATGAAATAATATGCATCATTTTAAAAGTGTCTAAATACAACACTTATGCATATGACATAAACACCAAAGCATATCAAGCACTTACGTGAAAAATAAAGTGCATAACGAATCTAGGCTTAAGACCTTATTTTATGAGCTGGACACGGCCAACGAAATCCATCTCTAAACAAACCAAGTCCACAAAATAGGTGTTCAAACCCAGCACCAATATGACCTGAAAAATAAGCAACATTGGTTGCATGCTATATTGTTTACCCTATAAATATCACGAGCTTATATTTAACAACTCTTTCGAGTGAATGGTTTTTGCCCTTATCTTTTGAATTTGGCCACGTTGGCTCTTTTGCACTTGAGTCTCAATTTTTTTTTATTAATTTCTTTTTGCTTTTACAAGAGGGGATAACAAGGTCAATGATGAGTGATAATTATATCACTATTTCCCACTCATTTAACCTAATATTTTGTATGGTTTCTTGAGTTTTGTGAATATTTTGATGTGTTTTGTGTTATTTTGTAGATAAATAAAGTTTCAGGACTCTCTGGAGGTGATTTGGGACCAAAACAATAAAAATTGAAAAAAATGGCATTTTGGTAATTTTGGCGCATCGCGACGCGCAGCCTTTGGCGCCGCGACGCCTAACATGCGCCTAACAGTGCTAATGTGCGCCGAGTCCACAAGTCAGAATCTGAGAAAATTTGACTTTGCTAACGTGCGCCGTGCCACGTGTCACTGATGAGTGATATTTATATCACTATTTCCCACTAATTTAACTTAATATTTTGTATAGTTTCTTGAGTTTTGTGAACGTTTTGATGTGTTTTATTGTTATTTTGCAGATAAATAAAGTTTGGACAGCACTGGAGGCAATTTGGGGCAAAAACGGACAAAAATGCGTCAACTGGGATATTTTCGTCTTTTGCGTGTCGCGACTATGGAACACTGCGCGCCGCGACGCCCAGCGTGAGCCGGATTTGCTAACATGCGCCTGGTCAACAGTCAACAATTTGAGAAGTTTTGGCTTTGCTAAAATGCGCCGTGCCACGTGTCACCATCACAGCCGATCTGATAACATACGCCGTGCCACGTGTCATCTCATATGCTGCCGACACTCAGACTTGACACGTGTCGCCTCGTCATCAGCCATGTCAGCGGTCAACGAGTCAACCTTGCCACGTGTCATGCCACATCATCGTCCACGTCATCAGGTCAACCGAGTCAACATGCCACGTCAGCCTCAGCCAATCACAACTTGACACGTGTCGCCACGTGTCGCAATCCTATTGTGCCGACAAATGCAACACACGCCTACGCCACGTCATCGCCACGTCATCAATGACGTCATCACAATAATTGAGAATTAGCCGCCTTGACACGTGTCGCGTGAACAGTCAGCCGCCTTGATGACGTGTCGTCTCCTCAGCGTGCCACATCGACAGATACAGCGTCGCGACGCTGAGTTCCTTGGCGTCGCGACGCCCGAACAGTGAAAAATTTCCCTATAAATTCAGCGCGAAATTCAGAATTTTATACACCTTTCTCTCTTGATTTCTCTCTCTTGAGAGAGTTTCTCTCTCTAGAATTTTATTTTTATTTTTTTATTTATTTTTAGTTTTGTAAATAATTTTAATTACTTTTTGTAATAATAGTAATTAATTTTTACTTTTTACTTTTTACAGTTTTTACTATTCACCATGTTGAAGTAACTTTTTCAGCTAGGGTGAAAGGTAATTCTTTTACTGTTACTATTTAGATTAATCTCCTTAAAAAAATAATATATTAACTATTTAAATATTGACTTAATAAGGGATACCGCTATATTGGTCGGTTGGTAATTTATTTTAATCTGGTTTAAACCTGACTAATCACGGATACCGCCAGACTTGTCGGTTGGTAAATTTACTTTTGGTTCCGCCTAATGGCTGGTTGGACTTAATTTGACTTAATCAGGATACCGCAGAATGGTCGGTTGGTAATATTATCACAAGTTTATATTTATTATGGGAGATATCTAAATTAGTAGTAATAAAAGTAATTCCTTTTACTTAGCATTTTATTTTTTTATTGTAATTTATTTTTCAGCTTTTACTTATGTCTTTACTTTTATTTTTATAGTCCTAGTTATGTGTTAGTTAATTAGGGGTTGTGATAACTTTTAATATCACCGGTTTATAAGGGTTATTTATATAGGTGGGTAATTTAAAGGTTTATTTATTAAGTCTTAAGCTTATGCTTCTTGTTGTCTGATCACCAATAAGATTGATATGGTAAATCTAAAATGAACTAGACATAGGGATTTTAGGTTTCAGCCTTATACTTAATAGCCCACGATCTTCCTTGAGGATAGATAACCCTTTAATAGATTTCCTTACAGGATAGGAATATACCTGTCGGGCGGGGGGTAGCCATAATTGGAACTTAAACTTAATGAATCCAGATATTTGGTTGACATAGACATATGTTCAATTGGGTTAAACTGGGTATATTTGTGTCTGACCATCGACAGAGGCTTACACATAATTTAGTGTTCCAGGTTAATAAATCAATAGATTACAAACTTTAAGATAAACCACTCATCTTTAAAATGATATTAAAAGAAATCACAACCTTAAATCTTTGTGTCTTTTGTTATTTTCCTTAGTATGTTTCTTTGTCTTTTTATTTATTTATTTATTTTGTAAAACCACTTTCAACCAATCAAACAATCATTCTCTTCTCCCTATAATTAGATATTTGTAAATAAATAGATTCAACAATTAATAACAACAGTAGGAATTAAGTCCTCGTGGGATTATTATTTATATACTTGAACGATACGTGCGCTTGCGTTATACGTGTGTGTTTACGCCGGTCAAGTTTTTGGCGCCGTTGCCGGGGACTTATATTTCTTGAGTTATTAATTTTGAAGCTATCTAATTACTTGTATCTAATTTTCTTTATTTTTATCTGTAATTTTTATTTCTTTCTTTTGATTTCAGGTGACTTTAAAATGGAACATTACTGGGAGATTGAAAGATTACGTGCTTTACAAGAGTACACCCTACATCTGGGGAGCAACAGTCCGATTTTCTGAGGCCTGTTGTCCAGCCCAATGATTATCACTGGATGCCAGAACCAAGCAATACTACATTTGCTCAACAGAACTCAAAGTGGAGATGTGACATATGTAATGGTGACCACCCAAGCGATTATTGCGAATACAACTACCATCCAGGGTGGCAAGAACTATCAAGATCCTTCATGGTACGAAGAACCATCACATTTCACAGAACCACATTTTCATCTTATCCACCATCTCATTCGATCCTTATCAACAACCAGAACCATCCGAGGAAGATCAATTGATTCACATGTTCAAAGAACAGACAGCTCAATTTGATGCACAAATTCAGAGTCAAACAGAATCCATACAGAGAATGACAGATCAGATCAGACAATTAACAGAAAACCAGAACTATATACCTCAAGAACCATTCTCAGATGACACTGATGAAGCCTTCGAGTACCAATCATTTTACAATGACATTTCAACAGAGGAGGAGGCTGAGCAGTATCAACAAACAGAGGTATCAGTTCAGGAACTTGAACCGGCAAAGTCTCGATTTGATTTTTATTATTCAGATTCTGACGAGGATGAAGCTGAAATATTTGTACCAACTGCATCAAAAATTGAGGATGGAATTCTGTATCCTCAAAATGAAGATCTTGGAGATTCCTTTCACAAATGTTTGAAGAAGATCAACTTGAGCCAATCAATTCACCCGAATCAGAGGATGAAGACCTAATGTCTGACTCACTTTTCATCCTCAGGTGGAACAAGAAGCAGAGCAAATAGGAGGAGCAAATGCAGACCTAATAAAGATCCAGAGCATTCAGGAAAAACATCGCTGTTGTGTTGGGGAGTACAAATCAAAGATATCACCCAGAAGCTTGACAGAATGGAATTTCCATTCAAGTCAGCACCATACGAGACCTCCTGATTTTCTTTCTTTCTTTTCAGGTACCACTGGAGCAGCTACAAAAGTTAAAAGGTGGCACGCAAGCACTGAATGATGACAAAATTATTTTGCCACTTACCGTTGGAAGAGACCATTCAAAAGCAACGCTCACGGGATTGTCTTTAATCGGACATCCAAAACGACATTGAAACCTCCTTAACATATGGATTTCATTCACGTCTGGCTGAAGACGAAAAATTTAGCGCTAGCAGGAGGCAACCAATGCAATTTGTTTGTAATTTATTTTCATATTTTGTGTGAACTTTTTATTTTGTGTGTTAGTTTTGCAGGAAAAATTAAAACGGGGGGTTTTCAGGACAAAAGAGGCCAGTGCAAGCGGGGGATTTTCAAAATAAAAATTTGACAAAATCACGAAGATACAAAGTCAATCCAGAAGAGACGGCCAAGTGAGTAAGGAGTCACCTTTTGAGACGCGTCCCATGGATTTATCGTCGCCAAGACATGTTTTGCCAAAAAAAAAAAAAAAAATCCCGAGTCAAAACCCTAACCCTAAAGGACCGAGTGTCGCGACGCTAGGCAATTTTGGCGTCGCGACGCTGACTCAAAATCAGAGACAAGAACAGGGCGCTGGCAGCATCTCTTTCACTCTTCATCTTCTTCATCCTCAGCCACCTACCACCACAAAGCCGAAACTCACTTCCATACACACAAATATCAAACCAGTAGTCCAACCTACAAACCAACAACCTCCAACCAGAGCAAGCCGAGGAAAAACCACCCAGATCTCACCATTCTCTCAAATCCACCACCAAATAGAGCAGCCATTGCCGAGAATCTACAGAAAACCAGAACCCATTTCCACCACACTCCAAACTGAGATCCAACCGGAGACTACCAACCTCCACCATAGTCGAGAACAAACACCATCAAACCAAGATCCACCCCTTGCCGTGACCGAAACCCACCAGCCACTGCGACCGAAATCGAGTGCCATCGTGACTGAGCCTCAACAACCAAGACACACATCGTGAGACCCGGACGAAACTAACAAAGCAAACCAGCCCGACTCAACCGCGAGTCACCGAGCCACCATTCAACCAAAAAGAAGGAAAAAAAAGAAATAAAAAGGAGAAGAAAGAGACAAATCTCATTAGAAGTAAAATAAGCAGAAAGTGGAAGCTCTTCGCCTTAGGTAAAACGAAACCAAAACACGAAAGAATAGGAACATTTGCCCCTCTCGATCGCCAACCAAAGAACCGCGAACCCACCACTGCCAAGCCCTCATCGCCCAAACCGTAACACTCACGAGAACAACAGAGCCAAACCCACCAGCAACCGAGCTTTTGACCAAACCCAGCCACTGCAACAGCCACTCATTCGGCCAAGTCACAATCGAGCAACCAAAACAAGAAGCCGGTAAACCACTTCACCAGCCACCAAATCTTCACTGCCGAGAGTACATGCCAAAATCAGAATTGAAAA
>SKCR01010261.1:0-22740 GCA_019454045.1 Zanthoxylum bungeanum | reverse complement strand
GACACTTTCAATTACAACCAAGCAGCTGAAAAAGCAATAAGACTGCGTGTTTTCCCATTTTTCTTGAAAGACAAAGCTAAAGCTTGGCTACATTCACTACCAGCAAGTTCCATCACAACTTGGAACACCCTTGCAACCAAATTCCTTGCAAAGTATTTTCCACCACCCAGAACAAAAAAAATGAGAAATGACATCACATACTTTGTACAACATGACTCAGAAACTCTCTACGAAGCTTGGGAAAGATACAAAGACTTGATCCAGAAATGTCCTCATCATGAGCTTCCAAAATGGCTTCAAGTACAAACCTTTTACAATGGACTTTCTGGACTGATGAGAACACAATGATGCTGCTGCTGGAGGAGCTTTAATGGAAAAAAGAGAAGATCAAGCCTGGAACCTAGTTGAAGAAATGGCCAACAATAATTCTTTATGGCCAACAGACAGGAGCTTAATCCAGAGAATTGCAGGAATTTATGAAATTGGAGCCAACACAACAGTGAATGCCAAGCTAGATCAGATATGCAAATTCATGGAAACTCTTAATATGCAAGGAAATGTTGGAACCACAAGTTCATCATATGGAGGAGCACCAGAACCACAATCATTCAACCAAGATTAGATGGTGAATTATGTCAACAATTTCAACAGACAGAGGAACAATCCATATTCCAACACCTACAACCCAGGGTGGAGGAATCATCCCAACTTTTTCATGGAGCAACAATTCAGGGCAAAACAACAATCCACCACATGGATTCCAACAGCAGAACTATCCACCACCTGGATTCCAACAGTAGAACAAAAGGCAGGAGTATGAAAAAGAACCAAGAATAGCAGAAGTGCTGAATCAGTTAAAAAAATATGATGCCATGTTTCAAAGTCAATCTGCATCTATCAAAGCACTGGAGAATCAAATTGGACAACTGGCCAATTCTCAAAGTTACAGACCACCCAGTAACCTTCCTAGCAACACAGAACCAAATCCAAGGAACCAAGGGAAAGAGCAATGTCAAGCCCTTACCATGAAAAGCGGCACTGAGATCAATAAAGATGTTAGAGTCAAAACAACTGCTGAGAAAGTTCCAGAAGAAGCAGAACAACGGATGGATGAAAAAGAAGCAAAGGAAAAAGAACCAGAAAGAATCACTCCACCTCCACATTTTCCACATCGTCTTCAGAAAAACAAACTGGACAAGCAGTTTGCTCGATTCTTGGAGGTGTTCAAAAAGCTGCATATCAACATCTCATTTGCAGAAGCCTTGGAAGAAATGCTCAGTTATGTCAAATTCATGAAACACATTCTTTCACGAAAACGGAGATTGAGAGACTACGAGACAGTAGCTTTGACAGAAGAATGCAGCGCCATCATTAAGAGAAAACTTCCCTCGAAGTTGAAAGATCCTGGCAGTTTCACTGTCCCATGCACCATTGGAGAACATTATATCGGTAAGGCTTTATGTGATTTAGGTGCTAGGGTTAATTTAATGCCTTTTTTTACATGAAACTACAAATGGAGAAGCAAATGCCTACCTCAGTCTCTTGCAACTTGCTGATAGAACGCTCACATTTTCGAGAGTTGTCGTTGAAGATGTGTTGTTTAAAGTTGACAAACTCATTCTCCCAGCATATTTCATCATCCTTGACATGGAGGAAGATAAAGATGTTCCTATCATCCTTGGGAGACCTTTTTTGGCTACAGGTAGAACTGTTATTGATGTTCAAAAAGGAGAACTTACAATGAAAGTGCAGGACCAAGAAGTTACCTTCAATGTTTTCAAAGCCATGAAATTCCCAAACGATGAAAATTAGGAGGAATGTTTTAGAGTTGATGTTGTAGATAGTATCGTTCAGGATATTGATGCACTGCCACTTCCCATTGATATGTTGGGATGTATGCCCTAGAGCTACATGTAATGTAAACGGCTTTTATGAGTTTTGAAATAAAATGATGCATTATTCATTTATCAAATTGTTTGTTTAATTTTCGCATATTTGAAGGACACAGAAATCAACGATGTTGTTCCAGGCTCGCGGCCTAATTGGGAGTACGGAGTAGCCCGTGGGGGACTAAACCGGAGAAATAAAATGGATTCGCCACCCAGATACTCACCCTTCGCAAGGGAAGACCTCAAACCGTTGGGTTCGGAACGGTCCTTACTTATGCCACTTGTAATGAATGGATTTATACGAGATAATAAACCAAGTCTACGCAACATGCACATGCAAGAAAACCTATGTCTAAGTTCACATAAAACCTATATCTAAGTTCGCATGCATAAAAGTAAATTAAAATAACGGCAAGCACTCAATCATGATTCATTAAATTAACAAATGCGGAAATATAATATAAAGCACAATAACGTAAATTAAATGCGAAATAAAAAAGACTAATAATACGAAATAAATGCGGAATAATAAATATGTGACCAAAGTATTTGGCCGTTTTCAATGTAGGACTTCGCATACCCGGTTGGACGTATTCCACGTCCAACCAAGCATGCCGTTTCTAGGACGATAAAATGAAATATAACAAAGGGTGCCCTCAGGTCTTACCTTT
This sequence comes from Zanthoxylum bungeanum, assembly GCA_019454045.1. Lineage (NCBI taxonomy): Eukaryota > Viridiplantae > Streptophyta > Magnoliopsida > Sapindales > Rutaceae > Zanthoxylum > Zanthoxylum bungeanum. The sequence goes on along the minus strand of SKCR01010261.1, from coordinate 20,180 downwards.
AAGTCGCTTCTCGAGAGTACGTTACGTGGTCGTCGGAAGGGTTAGTGCTCCGCAACTCCTCCGGTTCACTGGTTCAATTTTTCCTTCGTCACTTCACTGCTTTGGGCTGCTGTTTTCTCTGTTTTTATTGCTGTTTTCAGAGCTGTTTTATGGGGTTTAGGGACTGTTTTCAAGGGTGATTTGCACTATTTTTTTTGTCACTTCTTGGACTATTTTGGCGTGTTTTATTCACTATTTTGGGGTGTTTTAAGGGGCTATTTTGGGGACTATTTTAGGGCGCAGTTTGAGGCTGTTTTGGGGACTGTTTTAGGGGTTATTGGCTTTGGTAATGGGTGTAGTTTGTGAAGGGAAAGTCTATGTCGATGTGTGTGTGGAGCTGACTATGCCGGTGTGTGTGTTTAGGGGATGTGAGTGGTGTGTGCTTTGTGTTGATTTGTTTACGTGGGTGAGGGTTTGGTGCAGCTTGTGAGCGTGTTTGTGGTGAATGGAGGGCAGGCGGTGCTGAAGGTTCATGAGAAGTGAGTGAGTGCTGGCTGATATGAGTTCGGTTAGTGGGCTTGCTTTGTTTGTTTGTGAGGCAGCGTTGAGTGGTTGTGTGTACTAGGCAGGGTGAGTTGTGTGCGCATTTCAATGAGAGGGAAGAAGGTTCTGTTTTGTTAACATGTGTATGGCTTACGGAGTCGTGAGTGGAGGGCGTTGAGCGTATCGTGTGCACGTGTGTTTTGTGAGAAGAGTGAGTGTAGTGTCAGTTTGTGATGAGTGTGTGCTGAGGCGTGTTTGAGAGATTGAGTGTGGTGAAAGAGCTCCCGGTCTCTAGGGGGCCTTGAGGTTTGGTTTATGTCTCTTTTTATAAGAGAGGGTTAGGGTTGTCCTTGTTCGGGAAGGAAATAAGTATTATGTATTATGGGGAAAATCTATTTAGTTTGTTATAAGGAAATGATCTCTTTAATTTAGGGAGATGATTGTTTAGTTTAGGAAAGGGATTTATTTGATTTATTTTTTATTTGGACATGGTTTTATTTAATTTGGAATGTGATTTATTTAATTTGGAATGTGATTTAATAGGATTTGATTTATTTTATTTTGTTTAGGCATGTGATTTAATTAATTAGGAAGGTGATTTTATGTGATTTGATTTGATTATTTAGTTAGACATGTAATTTATTTAATTATGAAGGTGATTTTATTTAGTTTAGGAAACGGATTTGTTTAATGTGATTTGTTATTTTGGATGAATTTGGGCGTTGAATTAAAGGGTTCTTTGGGCCGAGGATAGTTTTTAAAATAGAGATCCAACAAGCAAAACCGAAGCTAAGCAAACGAATTAATCCAACAAGGTAATGATTTCTGACTTTTCCCTTCCGACGTCCGTTTCCCCCAACTTCCATAACTTAATGAGTAGTGCCTCTATGTGAGACTCATCATCAGGACTTATATGCAAAAATGCAGTGCCTACAGTCGCCCTCACTTTGATGGGACTTGTGCAGTGTGTGACAATGACAATCCTATCAAGTTATGCAATGCATTTTTACTTACCTGGCTCGCCAGCTGCTGTCTGACTTGCCAGTTGCTTCGAACTGAGTTGATCTGATGGTGAGGTGCCACGACTTTAGGGCTTTGTCCCTGCAAGATACTACGATCTCTAGGAATCACTGCCGAACTGAACTGATATGGTAGTGAGGTGCTTCAACCCCAAGGTTCATCCCTGCAAGATGCTGCGATCTCTAGGAATCACTACCGAACTGAGCTGATATGATGGTGAGGTGCTTCGACCCCTGGGCTTTGTTCTCGAACCACCGAATATGGTATTTGTTCCCAACTGTTACTGTGAGGTGGTCCATTCCCGAACCGTTACTATGAGGTGGTCCATTCCCGAACCGTGTTCCATTTCTGGAGTGTCATTTTCGGCATGCTAAACCTCATTTTCGAGGCGTCCCTGATGTGATAGTGGTCCATTTCCGAACCGTGCTCCACTTACGGAGTGCCATTTTCGGCATGCCAAACCTCATTTCCGAGGCGTCGCTGATGTGATAGTGGTCCATTTTCGGAGTGCCATTTTCGGCATGCTAAACCTCATTTTTGAGGTGTCGCTGATGTGATAGTGGTTAATTTCTGAACCGTTCTCCATTTCCGGAGTGCCATTTTCGGCATGCTAAACCTCATTTCCGAAGCATCACTGATGTGATAGTGGTCCATTTCCGAACCGTTCTCCATTTTCAGAGTGCCATTTTCGGCATGCTAAACCTCATTTCCGAGGCATCGCTGATGTGATAGTGGTCCATTTTCGAACCGTACTCCATTTCCGGAGTACCATTTTCGACATGCTAAACCTCATTTCCGAGGCGTCGCTGAGTGATAGTGGTCCATTTCCGAACCGTGCTCCATTTTGGAGTGCCATTTTCGGCATACTAAACCTTATTTCCGAGGCATCGCTGATGTGATAGTGGTTCATTTCCAAACCGTGCTCCATTTCTGGAGTGATGATACATGCCTCGACCTTGGGACGCATCCCAAACTGATGTGTGGGCCTCGACCCTGGGACGCATCCCAAACTGCTGATGAAGTGGGCCTCGACCTTGGGATTCATTCCCGAAACTGCTGATAATTTGGGCCTCGAGCCTGGGATTCATTCTTGAAACTGATACAGATTTGTGGGCCTCAACTCTTGGATTCATTCCTGATGCTGCTGATAATATGGGCCTCGACCCTGGGATTCATTCTCAAAACTACTGATAATATCAGCCTCGGCCCTGGGATTCATTCCCGAAACTACTGATAATGTGGTCCTCGGCCCTGAGATTCATTCCCGAAACTGATGACAACGTGGGCCTCGACCCTGTGATTCATTCCCCAAACTGCTGATAATAGGCCTCGACCCTAAGATTCATTCCCCAAACTGCTTGTCTTTGCCACATTTTCTCTTTTTTCTTCAAAACCTACGAACACAAAACAAAAATTGCATGTATATGATGGTATGCATCTGTATGTGTGGATGCATTCCCTATTCCGATGGGTTAAGATTTCCTTGTGCTTCTTTGACGCCCTTCACCTATAAAAGTCTTCGATCGCCCCCTAGGCCTGTTGTTTATAGTTTCCTTCTGTCAATTCTACTCTGGTGATTGCTTAATTCTCTTTTGTCTCATGGCTCAAGTTCTCGATATATCCCTTATTCACGGGGTGGTAGACTGGTCGCCCCCAGTCTTGATTTAGCTTTCTGCTCTCCGCTTCTTGCACCAAGTAAAGTAGATCATGTGATGTGACATTCCATATCAACATACTATATTGCCTTTTACGAAATAGTCCCAATAGTTATACATATTATCATCCTCAAAGAATGCCCAGTGTCGAAACCAGAGAACCTTCAAAGTACTCGATGCAACTCAAATTCGAGCGTTTGAATAAATGATCTGAACTAGACTCAAAAGGTGTGTGTGCTAAGGTTCTTTTACAGCTTGATCCTTAGGTAAGCAAGCTCAATGATTTTGTTTCTAAGAATGGGATCGATGGGTCAAACAAACCTAGATGTCTTGGTCACGCTCTGTAAATACTTCTCCGTACTCAATATGATATGGTTTTCTTTTTCTTTTCTTTCGTCTATTTTCTTTTCTTTCTTTTTTTTTTCTTTTTTTCTTTCTTTTTTTTTTCAACACACCTACCCTTTAAGGTAGCTTTTCTCCTCATGGTGGTTGTAGGACACAGGAACCGGCGACGCATGCTGTTTTAGGCTCGTGGCCTAAACTGGAGAATAATTGAGTCGCCACCCGGTGTGAACCGGGAAAATGATTTAAGGCTGCACTCACCCCTCGCAAGGGAAGACCTCAAACCGTTGGGTTCGGAATGGTCCCTTACTTATGTCATTTGTAATGAATGAATTTGTGCAATTTTAACCAAGTCTACTAAACATACATATTGGCCAAAGTAGTCTAAATTCCTATAAAGCCTAAATCTAGGTTTGCATGCTTCAAAAGTAAACATTCATAACGGCAAACACATGATATCACTCAAAAAGCATGTTGAATAAATACTACTTAAACATGAAATAACTTAAATTCCTATTGTGAAAAGTGAATAACTAAATCATGCTTAAAGGAAAACATACTAGGCCAAATCATATTTCAAAGATAAATAATTTTCTAAACTAAACTAATTCATGTAAAGTAAAATAGATAACATGCTAAACTATTCACTCATGCTAAATAACATAAATAACATGCTTTCTAAATTACTAATTCATGTAAAGAAAAATAAATAACATGCTTTTCTAATTCACTAATTCATGCGAAGAAAATAAATTATATGTGTCCTCAGGTCTAACCTTTTTTGTCGTCTCTTGGAAGTGCGGTATTCGGTCTTCGGAAGGGTTGATGCTCCTCAACTCCTCTGGTTCACTGGTTTGGCATTTTTCCTCGCTGTTTTGCTATTCGGGTCGCTGTTTTCACTCCGTTTTGTGGTGTTTCTGGTCGCGGTATTTAGCTTACGGGTTTACGGTGGTTTAGGGTGATTTCTGGGCTATTTTTCTCGGGGTTTACTGGCAGTTTCTAAGGCTTACTGTGTGACAGTTTTGCGGGTTTTGTGGGGGCAGAATTGGGCTAATTTACTGGGCAGTTTGGCATGATGGAGTGGCTAATTGGTGTGAAGTGGGGCTGGTTCTTGTAGCTATAATGGGCGTGCTAGGTGGGGCTTATTTCAGTGTGGAGAGGGGCGTGAAATGGTGTGAGTATGTGCTGCGTGATCAGGGGCTAAGCGTGAGGAATGAGTGGAATTGGCGAGGCTGCTTGGTTGTGGGGTTTCATAGGCGATGTGGGATATTCAGTGATGAAGGCTTGTTGTATTTAGGCATGTAAAGGGACGTGTTTGGGCGTGATTTACTGGGCTATTAGGGGGAGCATTTTAGGTGACTTGCTGGGCTATTTTCAAGGGTTATGTAGGCAGGTTTGGGGTTGTCTTCATGGGTTGATTGGTAGTGACAAGGGGCTGGTTGAGGGGTCTCTTTTGTGCGTTGAGAGGGCTGGTTCCAGTGGCTATATGGTGCGTGTTTCAGGGGTTGGCTCTGGGGTGTTTTGTGCGTGTATGGGGACTTGTTTGGGCTGTAACATGAAGTGTTTAACGCTAAGGCTGGGACGTGTGATGCTTTGAGTGGAAGTGAGGCAGGCCGTGAGTGGAGTTGCTTTGTGGCAGGTTCGTGCGTGGCAAAGGGCGTGAAGGGTAATTGATTGGAGGGACAAATGATGTTGGGTGCTTGATGAAGTGAGAGACAGTGAGTGATGAGCTAGGGTTGAGGGCTTAATTTGCTTATGCTTCACGGCTGAAGGCAGTACGGGTGCGTGAGTGATCAAGTGGTCTGTGATGGTTTTTGTGTGTCGATGCCAATGTGCTATGTGCTAACTCCAGGAAGAAGGGTTCACGATTTCCATTTTATAATGGTGGGTGAGGGAATTTATTTGGGTGGAAAATTATTAAATGGTGAGAGTGGCTTTTGAAAAGGAAGGTGGGCTTTGTTGATTTTGGACGTGGAAGGCCAGGATTGGTTAATTGGTTTTTGTCCTGTTGAAAAGGAAAGTGTGGCATGTGAAGGATTATTAAATTGGTGGGTGTTTCTTGGTGTTGGGCGTGAGGTGGCTTGAAGAGAGAGAATATGTGGCTAGGTTTTGTTTAATAGATGAGATGCATGTGGGGTAAAGGTTTTGGATTATTTAATGGGTTTTGGCTTGTAGTGTTTTGGAAAGTGGGGGAATGATAAGGCTTTATTGAAATGGGTTCACGTGGGGGCTTGGTGTTTGTGAGGAGTGAGAAAGGTTTTGTTGAATTTGTGATGAAAATGAAGGTATGGGTAGTGGCGTGTGGGACATATTGGTTAAATGGTGTGGGGTTTGCTTAATTAAATGGTTTGGAAAATGAAGGGTAGGGTAGATGAGTGGAATTTTGTTGCATGGCTTTGCATGGGAGATGGTTCACGTAAGGCTTAGGGTTTGTGCATGGCTGGAAGTTGAAGGGGCACATGCATAAAAAGCTAGAGAGAGAGGATAGGCGTGAGAAAGAGCGAGGATAGGGTTTTGGGCGGAGGATGATTTTGAAACGGAGGTCCAACGAGCAAACCCGAAGCTAAACAAGCGAATTAAATCCAACAAAACGTCAATTCTTGACTTTTCCTTTCCGACGACCGTTGTCCACGACTTCCACGACTTAAAAGGTAGTGCCTCCGTACGAGGCTCATCATCGGGCTGATATGCAAAAATGCAATGCCTACAGTCGCCCCCACTTTGATGGGACTTGTGCAGTGTGTGACAATGACAATCCTATCAAAGTACGTGCAATGTATTTTTACTTACCTGGCTCACCAGCTGCCACCTGGTCTGCCTACTGTGTTGAGTTGATAGTGCTAAACCCCGTACCTGAGGTGTCGTAGTTACGTCTCCGTACCTAGAGTGCCGCAGTGGTGATGGTTGTCCATTTTCGAACCGTGCTCCATTTTCGGAGTGCCATTTTCGGCATCTGATGAGTGTGCCTGTAGACAACAGAACTTGACGACGCTGTTCTAGACTCACGGCCTAGTTGGGAAGTATGAAATAACATGGAGTCGCCACCCGGTGTGAACCGGGACAAAGATTTAAGGCCGCACTCACCCCTCGCAAGGGAAGACCTCAAGCTGTTGGGTTCGGAATGGTCCCTTACTTATGTCACTTGTGATGATATAATTTGTGCAATGAATTAACCAAGTCTACTCAATAATCATGCTCAAGGGTACTTAAATCTAACATGCTTTCATCCAAATAACTCTACGCAATGTAACACAATGAGCATATTGAACCATTAAATCAACATGTATAAATCATTACCCAAACACATCATAAACTAAGAACATGCATAATGAACAACCTAAATATGCTTTAACAAATAAATAACAAACTAAATTAAACCATGCTTTAAATAATAAACGAATAACCTAAAGACTATAACATGCTCAAATACAAGTTTGGATGAGACGAGATACGTGTATCTTAAGTGGTACGGGGTATTGTATCCCGAGTGCAGACCATACTACCGTCCATTCGGAATCGGCTATGGAATTTACGTCCGGGTTTCCATCCGATATACCACGAAAGGGAACACATATCCCGCTCATCCAACAATCACATCATGCCTCAAACGACTCTCATGCGATAATATTCAAATTAAATAAAATAAACGAAAGATAAGGAATAAAAGGGTTGCCCTCAGGTCTAACCTCTTTTGTCGTTCCTCGAAAGCGCATTACATGGCCGTCGGAAGGATTGATACTCCGTAACTTTTCTAGTTCACTAATCCAACGATTTTCCTCGCGGTTTCACTGCTCGGGTTGTTGTTTCCACTCCGTTTCTCTACTGTTTTGCTGCTGTTTTTCAGGTCACTATTTTGGCCATTTCGGGGACTGTTTTGAGTGATTTTGAAGGCTAATGGGAGTGCGGTTTTGAGGGGTTTTTTAGGGGTGTTAATGCAGTTTTTTAGTGCAGTTTTAGGGTGATTTTCTGGACTGGTTTTGGCTATTAATTAGGTAGATTTTCGGTACTTCAGGGGGTGCTATTTAGGACTGGTTTTGGTCACTGTTTTGATGTCAATTAAGGGGCAGTTTGTGCGGCTGATGAAGTGAAGAGGCTGTTAGTTAGGCTAGGCGTGAAGGATGAGGATGAGTGAGGGGTACGTGAAGGCTGATGAAGTGAAGGGGCTGTTAATTAGGCTAGGCGTGAAGTTGCTGCTTTAGCGTGAGTGGAGTTGGTATGTGGCGTGAAAGATGAGGGGAGTGAGGGGTACGTATTTGAGGTGTGGAGCAGCAACGCGAGTGAGGTTGAGGGGGGCTGCCTAGGGTTTTCATTGCTTTGTCATATCTGTGTGTGAAAGGAGTTTACGTGTGACGTTGAAGGCTTGAGGCATTGAGCAATGGGCAGATGGCGTTCTGTGACGTTCAAGGCTTGTGGAGGGTAAGTGAGGCGTTTTCCTTGTGATTCAGACGTGACTCTCTAGGGTTTTTGGGTGAGTCCCGAGTGTAGTGAGGGTTGTTCGAAGAAAGAGAGAGAGAGGGCGTATGTGGAGAGGTTCTTTAGGGTTTATTCTTTGTGTTTTTGGGAGGATTAGCCAGCCAGCCAGGGTTTGGATGTGTGGGTTAAGGGTTATTTTATAGGCTAAGAGAGGGGATTTACCTTTTGGGGAAGGAATATGATTTGTGTATTAATTGGAGATATCTTTTAATTTAGTATAAGATAAGGAAATCTTTTAATTAAGGGAATTGATTTGATTTGTTCTTTTTAGTTAAGGATATGATTTATTTAATTTAGGAAGGTGATTTAATTTAATTTAGAATTGTGTTTTATTTAAATTAGGAATTTAATTTAATTTAATTTGAAGTTCAATTTAATTGGTGAATGTGATTTAATTTAAGTTTAATTTTAATTGGTTTTAATTATTTAATTTGTGAGATGTGTTTTAAATATTTTAATTATTTAATTTGTGAGATGTGTTTTAATTGGTTTGGTGTGTTTTAAAACAGAGGTCCAACAATCGAACCCGAAACGAAACAAGCGAGTTAAATCTGACAAAATGCTAATTTCCAACTTTACCCTTCCAACGTCCGTTTCCCGCGGCTTTCACAACTAAAGAGGTAGTGTCTCCATACGAGACTCATCATCGGGCAGATATGCAAAAATACAATGCCTACAGTCGCCCCCACTTTGATGGGACTTGTGCAGTGTGTGACAATGACAATTCCTATCAAAGTACGTGCATTGCATTTTTACTTACCTGGCTCGCCAGCTGTCACCTGGTCTTCCTGCTGCTTCGAACTGAGTTGATTGTGTGATGGGCACCTCGGCCCTGGGACGCATCCCGAAACTGCTAATGACAATGGGGCACCTCGACCCTCGAACTGATGATGTAGTGGGTACGCATCTCAACCCTGGGCACGCATCTCAGCCCGAAACTATAACTGACAACGAGGGCACGCATCTCGGCCTTGGGTACGCATCTCGACCCAATACCGCTGACAAGAGGGACTTTGCCCTGAATATGATGTAGTGGGTACGCATCTCGACCCTGGGCACGCATCTCGGCCCGGAACTATAACCGACAACGGGGGCAAGCATCTCGGCCCTGGGTACGCATCTCGACCCAATACCGCTGACAAGAGGGACTTCGCCCTGAATATGATGTAGTGGGTACACATCTCAACCCTGGGCACGCATCTCGGCCCGGAACTACAACCGACAACGGGGGCACGCATCTCGACCCTGGGTACGCATCTCGACCCAATACCGCTGACAAGAGGGACTTTGCCCTGAATATGATGTAGTGGGTACGCATCTCGACCCTGGGCACGTATCTCGGCCCGGAACTACAACCGACAACGGGGGCACGCATCTCGGCCCTGGGTGCGCATCTCGACCCAATACCGCTGACAAGAGGGACCTCGCCCTGAATATGATGTAGTGGGTACGTATCTCGACCCTGGGCACGCATCTCGGCCCGGAACTACAACCGACAACGGGGGCACGCATCTCGGCCCTGGGTACGCATCTCGACCCAATACCGCTGACAAGAGGGACCTCGCCCTGAATATGATGTAGTGGGTACGCATCTCGACCCTGGGCACGCATCTCGGCCCAGAACTACAACCGACAACGGGGGCACGCATCTCGGCCCTGGGTACACATCTTGACCCAATATCACTGACAAGAGGGACTTCGCCCTGAATATGATGTAATGGGTACGCATCTCGACCCTGAGCACGCATCTCGGCCCGGAACTACAACCGACAACGGGGGCACGCATCTCGGCCCTGGGTACGCATCTCGACCCAATACCGCTGACAAGAGGGACTTCGCCATGAATATGATGTAGTGGGTACGCATCTCGAGCCTGGGCACGCATCTCGGCCCGGAACTACAACCGACAATGGGGGTACGCATCTCGGCCCTGGGTACGCATCTCGACCCAATACCACTGACAATAGGTACCTCACCCTCAAACTGATGATCTGGTTGTGCTAACCCGTACCTAGGGTGTCGCAGATATGATGATGGTCCATTTCCGAACCGTGCTCCATTTTTGGAGTGCCATTTTCGGCATGCTAAACCCCATTTCCGAGGCATCGCTGATGTGATGATTGTCAATTTCCGAACCGTGCTCCATTTCCGGAGTGCCATTTTCGGCCTGCTAAACCCCATTTCCGAGGCATCGCTGATGTGATGATGGTCCATTTCCGAACTGTGCTCCATTTCCGGAGTGCCATTTTCGGCATGCTAAACCCCATTTCCGAGGTATCGCTGATGTGATGATGGTCCATTTCCGAACCGTGCTCCGTTTCTGGAGTGCCATTTTCGGCATGCTAAACCCCATTTCTGAGGCATCGCTGATGTGATGATGGTCCATTTCCGAACCGTGCTCCATTTTTGGAGTGCCATTTCCGGCATGCTAAACCTCATTTCTGAGGCATCGCTGATGTGATGACGGTCCATTTCCGAACCGTATCTCCATTCTCGGAGTGCCATTCCCAGCGTGCCATTCTCGGCGTGCTCATTCTCGAGCTGTCCATCACAGGACTATATCTCCATTCTCAGAGTGCCATTCTCGGCGTGCCAATCTCGGCGTGCTCATTCTCGAGCTGTCCATTCCCGGACTATATCTCCATTCTCGGAGTACCATTCCTGGCGTGCTATTCTCGGCATGCTCATTCTCGAGCTGTCCATTTCCGACTAAATCTCCATTATCAGAGTGTCATCTCGGCAGAACTGGTCTGATGTGATGCGGGCCTCGCCCCCAGAATACCATGCCTGGCAGAAACTGATCTGATGCTATGTGGGCCTCACCCCCAGTATGTCATACCCGGCATAAACTGATACTGAACTAATGTGGGCCTCGCCCTCAGAATGCTATACCCGGCAGAAAAACGATGCTGAACCAATGTGGGCCTCGCCCCCAGAGTGCCATACCCAGCAAGTCTGTCACTGATGCTAATGTGGGCCTCGCCCCCCAAGCTGACATGGGCCTCGCCCTCAACTGGTACTAATGCGGGGTCTCGCCCCTAAGCTGATATGGGTCTCGCCCTTAAACTGATATAGATGTAGGGCCTCGCCCCAAACTGATACTAATGTGGGCCTCGCCCCAGACTAATACAGATGTGGGCCTCGCCCTCAACTGATACTGACATGGGCCTCGCCCCAGACTGACATTGATGTGGGCCTCGCCCTCAACTGATACTGACATGGGCCTCGCCCCAAACTGATACTGATGTGGGCCTCAACCCTGGGACTCTTTCCCGAAACTGCTGACAATGTGGGCCTCGACCTTCTGGGATTCATTCTCGAAAACTGCTGATATGGGCCTCGACCCTGGGATTCATTCCAACACTCTGACGATATGGGCCTCGGCCCTGGGATTCATTCCCCGATTCATTCCAACACTCTGACGATGTGGGCCTCGGCCCTGGGATTCATTCCAAAACTCTGCTGATGTGGGCCTCGGCCCTAGGATTCGTTCCCTGAATTCATTCCAAATTCTGACAATGTGGCCTCGGCCCTGGGATTCATTCCCTGGATTCATTCCAAATTCTGACGATGTGGGCCTCGGCCCTGGGATTCGTTCCCTGGATTCTTTCCAAAACTATGCTGATGCGGGCCTCGACCCTAGGATTCATTCATGAAATTGATGCTGACAATGCGGGCTTCAACCCTAGGACTCATCCCTAAAACTGATATCAATGCCGGTGCGGGCCTCGCCCCCAGGGCTCATCCCTAAAACTGAAACTGATATAGGCGTCAACCCTGGGACTCATCCTCAAATCTGATATTGATGCTGTGGGCTTCTCCCCCAAACTGATACTGATAGGGGCCTCAGCCCTGGGACTCATCCCCAAAACTACTACTCGTATGTTGCTGATTCTGGTTGGCTTGTCTTTGCCGCTTTTTCTTTTTCTTCTTTGAAACCTGTGAAAATAAAACAAATACAAAAAAGAATGCAAAATATGTTACGTGTATGCATGCATGCATGAATGATTTTCCTATCCCGCTGGGTTAGGTTTTTCCGTCAGTTCTCCAGGTGATTGCTCGGCCTTCTCTCTAGTCTCATGACTCAATATGATGTTACGTTCTTGATTTGCGATGTGGTGGACTGGTCGCCCCTAGTCTTTGATTTAGCTTTCTACTTTTTGCTGTTTACACTAAGTTAAGGTGAACCATGTAGTGGGGCCTTACATATCATCATACTATGCTACAAAATAGTCTCAATAGTTATACATATCATTGTCCTCAAAGAATGCCTAGTAATGAAACCAGAGAACCTTCAAAACATTCGATGCAACTCAAATCTAAGTCTTTGAATAACTGATCTAAGCCAGACTCAAAGTGTGTGTGTGCAAAGGTTCCTTTGCGGATTCATCCCCAGGTAAGCTAACTCAATGATTTCGTTTCAAAAATCGGGATCGATGGGTCAAACCAACCTAGATGTCTCAATTATGCATGCAGTTGCTTTTCTGTGCTCAATGTGGTATGGTTTTATTTTCTTTTTTGTCTCTCTTTTTTTCTCTTTTCATTTTGAACTTTTTTTTTTCTCTCTCTTTTTTTTACAACATACCTACCATTTAAGGTAGCATTTCTCCTCATGGTGTCCTAATACTCGCCCATGGGTAGCTTCACGCTTATCGGTTATAGGCGGTTCAATTCTTTTTTTAGAGACATTTCTTTTATTTTCAACCATACCACACATCATAACATAAGCAAATCAAGATAGACATCTAAGCAAATGGTCATTCACCGACCTACAATTTCTTCGACTAGTCACTTTGCTAACTACTCAGGTTTTCACTGCTAAGAACCATAATCAAGTGCTTACGAGTCTAACATAGATCAATCACTCATAGTATCAGATAAAAGCACATCAAGGGTTTATCGTTTCTAAGGTTCACCCTAAATCAAATGATTTCATCATTGGACTTATGTCTAACTATCAGGGACTAAAAACAAACAACAATTTTTTTTTTCTTTCTTTTTCTTTTTTTTTCTTTTTTTTCTTTGGGCCCCTTATGTTGGATAATTTGACCCATAGCGTCACTATTTGCACAAATCATTGTGTTGTTGTAGAAAATTAACTATGTAATAAGGAAATTGCACTATCATCATTTGTGATTAGATCACCATAGATATATAAATGAAGAGAGGTCCCTATGATTAGTTCCTGGATTGAGATGATATGAGACAGTATCAGTCCATGAAGGATTAATCATTAAATATCCCTAGCCGTAGTATTATCGAGACTGGACATCGATAATGCGGAATAGGCTAGTATTGCACTTGTGTGCGTTGTGAGGGCACAACGGCATAGTTCTCATATATATAAGTATTGGATACTTATGCAAGTGCGATAGGAGGTCGTGTTTCACCGATGGTATGGGAAACAGCTTCGCTATGGATAGACCCCGCGGAATCCCATTGGTAGTATGTCTGCGTGTCTATGGGAGGCCGCATCAGGGTAGGTGTATATGGTCTTAACCTGAGACTTGCATCGCTAGTACTTGCGACAATCGGTAAACTTTGGTTTTGGTGGTTGGGGGACCTAAACTGGTTCTGTGTTCACCTCTTCTGGGTTTATCAGGAATCGTAGTGCACTGGGTGTGATGTCAAGATGGAAGTGTCACTTCAGACATATGGAGTTGATGATCACGCAGGATACAGAACTAGTGCTCTATAAAAGGTTGCAACCTTCGGGACAATATGACTAGGTCAGTATTGCCCGATTTAAAGAGACTAGTTGCTTGATGTCCGATATATGTTTCGTACGGGGCAGACACATTTCCAGCCCCAGGCCTAACATGTGATCGTCCGATACTGGATCGATATACGCAATACAATACAATTGTATACTACGCTTGATACAGATCTTTGATATTCTTAAATGGATATGTCCGGAGAATTGGGAAGACTTGGTGCTTTGCTAGGAGTCGACCTTGTCTCGTAAATCGGTAGAACGTAGTACTTGGTACGTACGTGATTCGGATACTCCGACGACCGTATTTACTGCCAACGTATCCGGAGATCTCATGGGTCGCTTCCCGATAATCCACCGATGACGCACAACTTGCACTCTTGAATAATCTGGGATTATATAGAAGAGAGAGAAAATTAATCTAGGATTAATTACAGAGATATTTTATCTAGGATAAAATATCGTCAAAAGAGAGATAACGATTAATTTGGAATTAATCGATTAAATTAATATATTCGATATATTAAATGAAATTAGATTTCGACGCAGAATTAAAATTAGATTTTAATTCGGGCGAACGAATTAATTTAGAATTAATTCGTTAGCGACGTGAATAGTGAATTCGCTAAGCGTAATCATTTAACTACGACGCGACGGAAAACTCGCTAATTGGGAATTAACAAACCCGAGCCCGAGTGTGATTGCGAGCGCATTCGTATTTCGAATTCGAGTGCGGCGACGCAAGTCACATCTAGCGTCAAATCAATCGTCACATCAAGCGTCAAATCAAAAGTCACTTTGAGTGATTGATTGATTTGATTGATGGGTTGAGTGAAAGACACACAACATGTCACTTTATTAAAGTAGATGTGACTTGATGGACTTTTGACTTTGGAGTGTGGAACACTCAAGGATATTACAATAGATTTAATTTGTTTTTTGAAAGCAAATTAAATGGTAAAACATTTATTATTTTTTTGGAAAATATATAAACAAATGTTATACCACTTTTGTAATAACCAATACACAATTCTTTCTCTCTTATTTTCTCCTCTTCTCCTCACGCCAAAAGCATGAAATGCTCACTGTTTTTGAAACCAGAAATGGTGTGAACAAGGGAAGCCAATAGTGGGTTTTCATGGTGAAAATTCAAGTGCTAGCACACTTACAAGTCTTGCGAAGGTGGTAGGGAGGTTCGACCATGAGCCGAGATCCATCCAACGAAGCTAGGAGCTGCGTTTCTCATCTCAAAATTCTGTTTTTGGAGGTAGTGGACTGCATGCAGTAGGCTTCCATGGCAGTGCGTTTTTTGGGTTCATTTGTCTTCAAATCGACTCAACCAACCAATGTAAGTATTCCGCTATCTTCGTTGGTGTATTCATGCACGATTTTCATGTCTTGTTTGATCTTGGGACCTTAATAAAAACCAACAATGGCATCAAGAGCTTAGGTTCAAGCATGAAAATATAGGGCTTAAAATTTGGTTAAATGTTTGTTGAGCATGATTTGAATAAATTGATTGTTTAAGTATGCTTATAACATGTTTAATTTCATTTTGGTTGGACTAATTTGACGAAAAATGATTTGGAATTATTTTCCCCAAAATTAATACCTTGGCCGAATGTGAATGGAATTTGGGATCTTGGATTTTTTGATTTTTTAATTCATTTGATGAGTTAGAATCGATTAGGTTGACGTTAATTTGAATCGAATTGGATTGGATTTCGAATTGGACAAAAATCCCCAAAACCTTACCTTGGCCGAATTGGTGTTAGTGCCATAATGTCTTGGTAATTTTGATTTTGTGATATTGGATGTGTATGAAATCAAATTGGATGGTGATTTAATGTTGATTATGGATTCGATTGGATTGAAACCGAATCGGACACAAAATCCCTCTTTTGGCCGAGACTAAAGAAGCATGTAAATGGGTTTGATTTTTCAATTTGTGTGTTGGACATATAATAATGAATTAAGCATGATTAATTGGACTAATATGGTGTTTTAGAAATATTGATTTAGTTGATTAATCATGTAATACACTTTAGTTAATTGAATATGAAATTGGATTTTGTATATTTAATTAATTGGGCCTAATTTTGGAAATTGGACTTTAATGTTGTATTTGGGCCTATTGGGCTTGATTTATCAAGTTGGGTTTAGGCCAAGTGGATTGGATCCAATTGGGCCCAAAACCTTAACCATAAAGCCCAAATGCAACTAATGAACCTTTAAGGTTTAATTTGGCCTAATGGGCCAAAATTGATTTATGGGCTTATGGGGTAAATCCCGGATTGGACTTTGGTTATCGGTTTGACCCGAGTTGACCAAAAGTCCACGCCTTAAGAAATCAAGTAAAAGCCCATTGGACTTTAATTGAATTGACGTTGGACGTTAATCGGTCTTTGAGATGCGTTACGATTAAATTTGGAATTTAAATCGTAAAAGGTTTATTAAATAAAGTGCAATATTTAATTTGGAATTGAATAGTGAATTAGTATTAAATGCATGTTAAATTTGATTTAATGATGTAGTTTAATTTAATTCATGAATTCGTACTTTAAAGTACTTATTCGCAAAAACGAGTTTGACTCGAACAAAATCAAATCGTTGTTTGAACATTGGATGATCACTTAATTATCAGATTAATTAATTTGATTATATTGATTGATAGCATGCTTATGTGTGTGAATACGTGGTTGTGTTGAATGAATAATGTATATCGGATGGATATTAGTTGGGTGGGCAATTTTAGAAATTGTTGTTGTAATAATTCGATTTATTAAATTGGACCTGCGTGTCCAGCCTTATCACCTTCATTCTCTTTGTATTCTCTTCTCACCTATTCCCCTCTATGTATATGAGGTTTCTTTAGAAGTGTAGTGTAACGGGTAGAAGTAATACTAGTGCTAGCTTGAGTGAGAAAGGGAGAGATTTGATCTAGGATCAATGTGTAAAGTATCCATCCGCATATCATTATTATTTATTTTCATACTCGCTTTATTATGTATTTAGAATGCATGTTTAAGGGTGTATGATGATGAGACCTTAACAAAGATAATTAAATTGGTAGCCAATTTGCACGCGAGAAAAAAACCCTCGTTCTAAATTAAGCGATTATCCTTCCATTGAATGATTCTTGTTCAAGATCCAATTGGCATTGGTTTGTTGGCCAAAGTGAAGACCTTGTCAATTGGATGTATTTGAATCATGAGGGTTTTGTTCAACATCGGTGTCTGTCCAAGTTGTGATTTGTTGGCCAAAGTCAAGATCATTTCTTGTCCAACGACATTGATTACGAAACTTTCCTTGTCAATGGGTCCCGCTTAACTGGAGTCATTAGGTTTGTTGTGCCAAAGCCAAGGCCTAGATGATTCGGAGGATATGGTCAGGAAAATGTATTAGATACATTGGCGTAAATAATATGTTTAGGACTTGGATGTCCACCTAACCGGATCTAGGAATTGGATTGGATCCAATTGATCTGTGAGATCTACCTAGTTAAATAGCATACAACTTGTTGGCCAAAGTCAAGGTTGTATGTTATTTAATAGGATCCTAGCCCACTAGGAAACACGGTTTCCCGAGTACTCGACAGAGGGTTAGAGGCTCGACGAAAAATAGTGGGAGGTAAGTATTGAATTTGCAACAATCGTTCAATTACTCGCTAAACACGCTCATTTATATTTTACTCGTCGTATTAATCAAAAGTATTAGTTGGACTAATATTTTATGTTGTTTTAATTATATATATAGTTGGACTATATACAAACTCATTCAATATATAGTTGATTTTATAATTGGATTATAGTAATCAATATAATTGAATTAAATGATAGTTGATTTTATAATTGGATTATAGTAATCAATATTAAAATTATAGTTGATTAAATAATTGGATTATTGTAATCATTATAATAAATAGTACCTTATTAAATTGATTAAATAATTGGACTATTAAAATCAAGAAAGAATTGAAAGGTTGAATATTTAAAATATATAATCCTTGGGATTAATGTTTTAAATGATTTAATTTTCAATTGGGAATTAATAGTAGGTTAATTTATTTGATAAAATAACTTATTATGACTAAGCCCATAATTAAGCAAATAGTAGAGCATAAAGTCTTTGGAAGATTTATGTGATGATGACTTTAATGCTTAATTAATATACTTATAATAAATCTATCTTTAGATTTAAAAGTATTAAAATTGCAATTAATAATTCTTGGAGAATTAATTGACTATTCTAGTGGAGAAAAGTCAAAGTTTGCAATTGGGCATGTAGCACAAGGTGCACATCGTTTCGATATTCCGAAACCCAAGGCTTGGCCAAGGTTTGTGAAATATTGAAAAGGATAATTGACATATCCCGAAGTGACTACCATTTGGATATGGAAGACACGGAGGAATTAAAGAAGGGCGAAGCTCTAACTTTAAAAATGTTTGTCAAAGTTATGTTCACTACTAGTATTGAAATAGATTTTAAATACTTAGTGTGGTACATAAAATATATGTATTAATGTTCAGAATCCGCTAAGAGCTGGATAGTGACTTCAAGCCGAGATTTCTCTGCGAATCGGAAATGGGACGAAAGTCGCTGTTTCGACCGTAGATACCTAAATTTAGGAACTACCTAGGGTATGTGCTTAAATTAGGAACTGTTATGATGTAACTAGTTTGACTCTAGAGACATTATCTCTATATCAGTGTTTAATCCGTTGCGGATAAAACCTTTATATTTTAGAACACTAAAGTGTTTTATTATATAAAGATGATACTAAGATAAATACATTAGATGTAAATAACAGAATTTATATTTTGAATATAAAGAAAAATCTCAAAACATATAAAATGACAAATAAATAGCTCAAATTGATTTGATCAATAGAGACTTATTTGTGGCATTGTTGTCTAGGACACAATTAAAGAAGACTCGTATATCCACACTTTTGTGAAGAGTGGGTACTAGGACTGATTGACTATTCAAATAAGGTCTGCGAATCTAGTTTGTTAGGTAAAGTACCTAAAATACTATTTACTTTGTAATAGTAAAAGTGCCACCGATCTGTCAGCCATATTCATGGTGAAGTATGTGGGCCCATATCTAGCTGGGCTAGATGTGAACATGAATATTTCGTGACCTTTATCAGATGTAGCATCACGTTATGGTTTTGTGTTTCTTTTGAAGAATACAAATCGGAAACTTTAAAGTTTCGACACGAAGTAAACAAACAGATCGGCTATAGTATTATTCCACCACGGTAAGACCGTATTGGAAAATACTTAAGCAGTAAGTTTCATATATACATGAAAGAGTACGGTATTCTCTTCATATGAGGACTCCTCTCAAGACACGTTTGTTAGACGGTGTATCTGAACTAAAACTGAATTTTGTTGGACATGATTAGGTTTATCACGAGTCGCTCTGAGCTACTGTTTCCTTCTACAGGATATGTATTTACAGTGCAAAACTTATTTAGAATAAGGTTCCATGAAAATCTGTTTGACAAATGTCATATAGGATATGAACAGGGAAGAAACGGGGTTTCTCATTCCTGATAATTTGGGTATGCCAGGCATAACGTTTGGATGATACCAAACTAAAAGACCCAAATTGGATAAGTGCCAATATAGGTTTTCCTAAGGGAAACCTTAAGTATAGTACTTGTAAATCTCACATGAGAACAATGTGATTGTTGCTCACATGCGGTTTTCCTGAGAGGAATACCGATATGCAGTGGTCAGTGGGAGGATAGTGATACTCGATGAAAATCGGAGTAATACTGTTCTAGGCACGAAGTCCGTAATGGAACACAAATAGTCATCGATGATGAATCTGTACCATTAATCTTCAAATACACAAGAACTTCGTAGATCGGATTGTTGGAAATCTAATAACCATATCAAGATCAAAAACCAAGCAAAGATATATATAAGAATGAATTAGATTGAAGGAATGGCGGAAACAATACTCACAATCACCAAAGGTGTGGATGCAATGGATGAAGCAAAAATCCTTTTGTTGCAGTGAAGATTTCGGCCAAGTGTAGAAGAAGAGAGCTCCAAGCTTGAATTGATCCTTCCAAGCTCTAAGATGAGTTTCCCATATCACCTTGTATGATCCCTTGATGGTGCTAGCCAAAGATGTGTTCTTTATGTTCCAAACAAACACAAACTTCTTGTCTTGCCACAAAACAAATGAAGAACAAATGGAGAGTGTATCTGTTCTGGTTTCGGTAATGAGAGAGGAGAGGAAGATAAGATTTTTGTCTCAAAAATCAATTATATTTATGTTATAATTATATAAATAATAATATAAATATAACAAAACCATGCAAGCACTTAGAGTGTCTAACACTCAATTTCCATGCATTATCTTTGAGTGCTTTGTACACTATCTTCATGCATTGCATCTTGATTAAAATACAATAATGACAAGTGTCATTGTGGGCC
>SKCR01010260.1:0-22649 GCA_019454045.1 Zanthoxylum bungeanum | reverse complement strand
ATTTTTATTAAGACTAGAAGTAGTCATATTATTCTCAATAACAAACATACCTGAGGCTGGTGCCTTGCCGCCTGTATGTCCTCCTTGTGTCCCTTGTTCATGCGGCAGTCACGCTTCAGTGACCTTTCTTGCCGCATTTCAGGCAAACATCCTGAGACTTGTCCCTTGGCTTCCCAGAAGCCTTTGTTGACTTGGCCTTGCCTTGTTTCTATGCTTTTCTTCTTAACACCCCCAGTTGCCTTGAGCCCAGCTTTCGGCGTTTGAGATGTTGATGCAAAGTGCGCCTCGCGCTTGTTGCCTTTCAGAAGCTCTTTCTCTGACTCCTGAGAATCGATAATAACTCTCCAAGAGTATCATCCGAATTCATCAATTTGTAGTTGATGACAATCTGTTTCCAAGTATCGGGTAGTGACTGTAGAAGTACATCTATAGACAGCTCAGCCTCCAAGACTATACCCATATTAGCCAATTCATCAATATCGGCTATCATTTGAGTCCCATGGACCTCAACAGAACTACCATCAGTCATACGGGAGCGAAAAGATTTTCTTCACTAACTCGTACCTCGCCATCCGTTTATTAGTGCGGTGAAGATCTTGCAATTTTGCCATCATATTATAAGGATCCAAGTCCCTATTCTGGCGGCGGAAAGTGTTGAGTCATTGAAGCAAGCATGATCGACTGAGCCGTGTGTCACAATCATCACTGTGAGTTTTTCCATAACTCCAGCTCAAGTGGCTCAGTGGGCTTAGGCCCGAGAGGTTTTTGTATCGTATACAGTATCCTCTCTGCCCCAAGGACTATCCTTAGGTTCATTTCTTAGTCGGCGAAGTTGGTGCCCTTGAACACTTATCACCCATGATTATGTCACGGACATTTCCTTTGTTTGCCATCTTAACTACGATAATCTAATTATCTAGTTAACGATATGTGGGTACAGTCAAACTGTTACATAAAAAAAAAATAACATTGTATTAGTCCAACTAATGTGTAAATATTGACGAAATAAGTTGTGTAAGCGCGTAAAGCTAAGTATCTGAACGATAATTGCAAATTCAATACTAGCCTCCCACTATTTTCTGCAAGTCTCTAACCCTCTGTTGAGTACTCGGGAAATCCAATTTCCTAGTGGGCTAGGATCCCGTTAAATAACACAACAACCTTGACTTTGGCCAACAAATTGTATGATATTTAACTAGGTAGATCTCGAAGATCAATTGGATCCCATCCAATTCCTAGATCCGGTAGGTGGACATCTAAGTCCGAAACATATACATATGTCAATGCATCCAATACATTTTCCTAACCATTTCCTCTGAATCAACTAAGCCTTGCTTTGGCACAACAAACCTAATGATTCCAGTTAAGCGGGACCCATTGACGAGGAAGGAAATTCGTAATCAATGTCGATGGACAGAAGTGATCTTGACTTGGCCAACAAATCACAACTTGGACAGGACACCGATGTGGAACAAAACTCTCATGATTCAAACACATCCTCAATTGACAAAGGTCTTGATTGGCCAACAAAACCAATGCCAATTTCGGATCTTGAGAGAAGAATCATTCAACGGAAGGAAAAATCGCTTAATATTGTTTGAGGGATTTTTCGCGTAATTGGCAACCAATTAATTTATCTTTGTTAGGTCTTCATCATCATACACCCTTAAGCATGCTTCTAAAACATCATAAAGCGCGTAAAGTTAAAGTAATAGCGATATACGGATGGATATGAACAACAACTTGTTCCTAGAACAAATCACTCCATTCCTCTCCCGCTAGCACTATTCTACTCTTACCCAATTACATAATACAATAAGAGAAACCTCATTTACATTGAGGGGAATTAGGTGAGAAGAGAATACAAAGAGACAATAAGAGAAAGGCTGGACACGCAGGTCCATTTATAAATTCTAAATTTACAATAATTTCTAAAATTACCCTTCCCTTCTAATATCCATCCGATATACACTATTCATACATCACATCCACATTCATTCATTCAGGCATGTTATACAACCAATCAAATCCAATTAATTAGTCTTTAATTAGGTGACAATACAATGTTCAAACAATGTTTGCATTTGCGCGAGTCCAACTCAATTTGAGATTAAATACTTATAGTATGAATTCACGAATTATATCGAACTACTCGTTAAATCCAATTTAAGTCGTATTCAATACTAATCCTATTATTTAATTCTAAATTAAATATTTACACTTTTATTGTGCTTTTAAACTTAGATTCCAATCTAATACAATCGGGTCTCAAAGCCCAACTAACATCTAATGTCCGTTTAATTAAAGTCCGATGGGCTTTTCAATTGATTTCTTTAGGCTTGGGTTTTGGTCAATGTATGGGTCAAACCCAATACCAAGCCCAATAAGGAATCACCCTCATATGCCATAAAGTCAATATCAAGCCCATAAGGCCCAATTAAACATAAAAGCCCATTTATTACATTTGGGCTTAAATGGTGTGATTTAGGCCCATTTGGATCCTATCCAAATGGTCCAAATCTACTTGGCCCAACCAAGCCCATTATGTCCAAATATAATAGTTTTGGCCCAATTCAAAAATAAGCCCAACTAACCAAATTTTAAAATTCCAAATTTTATAACTTAATTAATTAAAGTGTATTATCATGATTAATCCTTTAAATCAATATTCCCAAAAATAAAATTAATCCATTAATCATATTTTTATCTTAAATATATGTCCAACATTATTAATCAAAAAATCAAGTCCCTAATCCTCCATCAAGCATTCGGCCAAGGTGATTAAAATGGTTTCCGATTTCGTTTTCAATCCATCGAGTTACAAATCATCATTCCATATTGTTTCAAGTCATCTAATGTCTTAAAATTAAAAAAATCATCTAGTCCATATGCTTGCATGTATTCGGCCAAGCCTCATTGGGTTGGAAAAATTAATCCAATTTATTTTCCATGAAATTGATGATGTATAATCTAAATAACATACATCTAAGCATATTTAATCAAGCAAACTCATCAATCATGCTTCATAAAATTTTCCCCAAATAACATCCTAATATATTTGCATGCTCTTTAAGCTCAATGATACCATTGTTGGAAAAAATAACCAAGCCCCAAGATCAACAAGAACAAGCAAAATATATAAATACATGAATGAATTAATTGAAGTATGGCGGAATCATACTCACAATACTTGAAAATGGATGCTAAGATGATGCGAAATTCCTCCCTTGTGCAGTGAAGCTCTCGGCCAAGAAGAAAAGAGGGACTCCAAGTCGAGTTGATCCTTCCAAGCTCAAGGATTAGTTTCCCATATCACCTATGTATGATCCCTTGAAGGTGCTGCTAGCCTTTGTTGTGATTTTGAATGCACAACTTCTTCAAATCTTGCCACAAAAAATTGAAGAAATGGAGAGCCCAAAACTGCATGTAGTTTCGGCAATGTGAGAGAGAGGAGAGTTGAATGAATTTTTTGTTAAAAAATCAATTTATATTTATGCCATAATATTTATTAAATTAATAATAAACTTATGACACAAATCATGCAATGGCTTAGAGTGTCAAACATTCAAACTCCATGCAAAACCATTGAGTGTATTGTACACTATCACCATGCAATGTATTAACAATAAATAATGCATAAAATGACATGTGTCATGTGGGCCCCACACGTTCCAAATGAAAGTGGGCCCACGTGCACTCACGCGTTCGGGTTCGATATTTCCGAAATACCGAACTTACGTCGCGACGTTAATTAAATCGAATTAAATAAATAATTGCGCCTAGCGAAATTATTATTTACGTCGCTAACGAATTAATTCTAAATTAACTCGTTTGCCCAAATTAAAATCTAATTTTAATTTCGCGTCGAAATCGAATTTCGATTATTATATCGAATATAATATTTTTACGATTAATTCCAAATTAATCGTTCTCTCTCTTTGTATAGTACTTTATCCAAGATAAAGTCTCTCCGTAATTAATCCAAGATTAATCGAGTTTGAATCATACGTCATTGGTGAATCTTCGGGAAGCGACCCAAGAGATCTCTGGATATGTTGGCAGTAAATACGGTCGTCAGATTATCCGAACACGTACGTACCAAGTACTACGTTTTTACCGATTTACAAGACAATGTTAGCCTCTAGCAAAACGCCATGCCTACCCAATTCTCCAGAAATATTCTTATTGGAATATAAGTGTTGGTAAAATCTAGGTCCCAAGATCAAACAAGACATGAAAACATGCGTGAATACACCAACGAAGATAGCGGAATACTTACATTGATCGGTTATGTCGATTTGAAGATGAATCATGCCCAAAAAACGCACTGCCTTTGTAAGCCCACTGCAGCAGTCCATGCTCACTGTCTTGGCAGTTTCGGGTCTCAAAACGAAGCTCCAAACTCCGTCGGATGAATCCCGCCTCATGGGTGAACCTCCCTACCACCTTCGCAAGACTCGTAGTGTGCTAGCACTTGAATTTTCACCATGAAAATCCACTCTATGCTTCCCTAAAGTCCACGCCAAAATTGGTTCCAAACCAGTAGCATGTTTCAGTTTTAGGCGTGAGAAGAGGAGAAAATTGAGAGAGATGATCTTGTATTAAGTTAAAATGATTTACCAAAAATCAATTTATATTTATGCCATAGAAATTTATTAAATTAATAATAAATTTATGACACAAATCATGCAATGGCTTAGAGTGTCAAACACTCAATTTCCATGCAATGACATTGAGTGCAATGTACACTATCTACATGCAATGCATTAGATTTAAATAATGCATAATATGACATGTGTCATGTGGGCCCCACACGTTTCCAAATGAAAGTGGGCCCACGTGCACTCACGCGTTCGGGTTCGATATTTCCGAAATACCGAGCTTACGTCGCGACGTTAATTCAATCGAATAATTGCGGCTAGCGAAATTATTATTTTCGTCGCTAACGAATTAATTCTAAATTAACTCGTTTGCCCGAATTAAAATCTAATTTTAATTCCGCGTCGAAATCTAATTTCGTTTAATATATCGAATATATTAATTTACCGATTAATTCCAAATTAATCGTTATCTCTCTCTAGACGATATTTTATCCTAGATAAAATATCTCCGTAATTAATCCTAGATTAATTTTCTCTCTCTCTTCTTTATAATCCCAGATTATACAAGAGTGCGAGTTGTGCGTCATCGGTGGATTATCGGGAAGCGACCCATGAGATCCCCGGATAATCTGGCAGTAAATACGGTCGTCGGGAGTATCCGAATCACGTACGTACCAAGTACTATGTTCTACCGATTTACGAGACAAGGTCGACTCCTAGCAAAGCACCAAGTCTACCATTCTCCGGACATATCCTTAAAGAATATTTAAGATCTGTATCAAGCGTAGTATACTAATGTATTGTGTATATCGGCCCAGTATCGGATAATCACGTGCTAGGGCTGGGGTGGATAAGTGTCTGCCCCGTCCGAAACACATATCGGATGTCTGGTAACTAGTCTTTATAATCGGATATTCATGACCTGGTCATAATATCACGATTGGATGCGCATCTCTTAAGAGCACTAATACCGTATCCTGCGTGACATCATCTCCACTATGACTGGAGTGATACTTCCGTCTTGACATCACATCCAATACACTACGATTCTCAATATACCCGGCATTGGCGTACACAGAACGGTTAGAGTCCTAGACGACCTCAACTAAAGTATATCGATTGTCGTAAGCATTAGCGATGCAAGTCTCAGGTTAAGACTATACACACCTACCTTGATTTCGGCCTCCCATAGACACCTAGTCATAATACCAATGGGATTCCGAAGGGTCTATCCAGAGCGAAGCTGTTTCCCGTACCATCGGTGAAACACGACCTCCTATCGCACTTGCACAAGTATCCAATACTTATATATATGAGAACTATGCCGTTGTGCCCTCACAACGCGCACAAGTGCAATACTAGCCTATTCCACATTATCGATGTCCAGTCTCGATAATACTACGGCTAGGGATATTAATGATTAATCCTTCGTGGACTGATACTGTCTCATATCATCTCAATCCAGGAACTAATCATAGGGACCTCTCTTCATTTATATATCTATGGTGATCTAATCACAAATGACGAGAATGCAATTTCCTTGTTACATAGTTAATTTGCTACAGCAACACAATGATCTGTGCAAATAGTGACGCTATGGGTCATTTTGTCCAACAATCTCCCACTTGGCACATAGCCAGTCACTCGAGTGTCTAACACCCGAACTATGTACGGTTCGCTCAAATTGCTGAGGAAAGGTTTTCGTCAGCGGATTTGCTTAATTATCGTCTGATGCGATTTACACGATCATCACATCGCCACGATGTATGATCCGAACGAATCAGATGATATGGAAGTATATATCTGGATCGTCGATGAGACCTTTAATTCTTTAGCCTGTGCTGACGCCTAGCTCAGCTGCTAACAGAACTATATCTAATCTAATTAGATTTATTATCGATCCAAATGGCTTCTTCTATGCTGCCTCAGCTGCAACAATAATCCGCATTTGTTGTTAATTCGGCAACAGTTATCTTGCTCGGAAGATTTCCAGCTCACTGTCCCAGTGTTCAAACTTTATAGTACCGCAGTATTTACCGGTTTGGAAACTTGCAACAGTGATCCCTGTCACTTCAAGTCTCCATCTCCATAGTTAAGACAACATCTTTAGTTCTCTCAGATACTAACAGATGTTCTTAATCCTCAATCCAGTGACTATCACTTGGATTGACCCGATTGTGACTCCATATGCTCAAAGCGTATGAGACACCAATATAAGTACATTTTAAATGTACAATTTCTCAGAGAGTGTTACCAACTCCAAATCTAGCCCAGTAGATCTTTATTCCTCGAATAAAGGTTGTTACTCCCAGAATTCTACGGAGAATTTCTATTGAAAGAATATCTATGAAAGCCAAGCTTTCATTAATTGCTTAATGGGAATTTAACTGTCAGTGCTCTCTCCCACTAACCTCCTTATATACACAAGAATTATTTCGTTTTGAGTCAAATCATAAATCATTATGATTATTTCAAAACGACAGTTCCAAGAACCTTATGCTTGCTTCAATCCAAACATGGATCGAATAACCCGCAAACCTTGTTTGTCGGTTATTCAAAATCGTCAGGATGTTGTAAACATCCTCCAAAAAGTTTCCTTTTCAGGAAAGCGAT
The DNA here is from genome assembly GCA_019454045.1 of Zanthoxylum bungeanum. NCBI lineage: Eukaryota > Viridiplantae > Streptophyta > Magnoliopsida > Sapindales > Rutaceae > Zanthoxylum > Zanthoxylum bungeanum. Next base: position 15,435 of record SKCR01010260.1, on the reverse strand, counting down.
TTTGATTTGTAACTGACACATTTCATAAATGAAATATACAGTTATCTACAAGCATCTTCAAAATGGATTTACCATGGCAACAGGTAAAAGGTTGAACCGTTATTAACACAATGTTGATAACGATACCTTTCCGTCAAAAGCCCAGCTTTGTACGTTGGTATGTTGCCTTCCATGTATGTCTTCCTTGAAGACGTTTAATGTACCATAGGCACAATGCCTCGTGGTACAACAACTAGTATCCAAAATAATTGTTAAACATGGAATCCATTTTGGACTCATGGCACTTTGCCATAATAGGGAGTTGATACCTCGTATCACTTCCTCAAAACGTAGTCGGTGGATATACCTTCATAAGATTACATCTCTATGAGGTTAGATCAGAAACCCATACGCTAGATTGTTTTCTGACTCTATCCGATCTACTCAGTTTCTTGTGTATTCGAAGATTAATGGTACAGATTCATCATTGATGAACTGTATGTGTTCCATTAAGGACTTCGTGCCTTGAACAGTATTACTCCGATTTTTCATCGAGTATCACTATCCTCCCACTGACCACTGCATATCAGTATTCCTCTCAGGAAAAAACCACATGGTGAGCAACAATCACATTGTTCTCATGTGAGAATTATAAGTACTATACTTATGGTTCCCTTAGGATAACCTATATTGGCACTTTATCCAATTGGGGTCTTTTAGTTTGGTATATCATCCAAACGTTATGCCTGGCATACCCAAATTATTAGGAATGAGAAACTCTGTTTCTTTCCTTTTCATATCCTATATGATATCTGTCAAACAGATTGTTATGGAACCTTATACTAAATAAGTTTTGCACTGTTAATACATATCTTTTAGAAGGAAATGGTAGCTCAGAGCGACTCGTGATAAACTTATCATGTCCAACAAAATTCGGTTTTTAGTTTGGACACACCGTCAAACTGACGTGTTCTCGAGGGGAGGAGTCCTCATCTGAAAGAATACTATACTTTTTCATGTATGTTTGAAAACTTACTGCTTAAGTATTTTCCATTATGGCCTTACCGTGGCGGAATAATACTATAGCCGATCTGTTTTTTCTATTTCGTGTCGAAACTCTGATGTTTCCGATTTGTGTTCTTCAAAAGAAACACATAACCATAACGTGATGCTACATCCGTCAAGGTCACGAAATATTCATGTTCACATCTACCCTAGCTAGATATGGCCCACTAACTTCACCATGAATAGGGCTAACAGATCGGTGGCCTTTTCACTATTACCAAGTAAATAGTATTTTAGGTACTTTACCTAATAAACTAGATTCGCAGACCTTATTTGAATAGTCAAATCAGTCCTAGTACCCACTCTTCAAAAGTGTGGATATACGAGTCTCGTTTAATTGTGTCCCAGACAACAATGCCACAAATAAGTCTCTATTGATCAAATCAATTTGAGCTATTTATTTGTCAATATAAATTCTGTTATTCACATCTAATGTGTTTATCTCAGTATCATCTTTATATAATAAAACACTTTAGTGTTCTAGAATATAAAGGTTTATCCGCAACGGATTAAACACTGATATAGAGATAAGAGATAATGTCTCTAGTCAAACTAGTTACATTATAACAGTTCCTAATTTAAGTACATACCTTAATGGTAGATATGTCAATTATCTTTTCAATATTTCACAAACCTTTGGCCAAGCCTTGGGTTTTGGAATATCGAAACGATGTGCTGCACCTTGTGTAACACGCCCAATTGCAAACTTTGACTTTACATGAATAGTCAATTAATTCTCCAAGAATTATAAATTGCAATTTTAATACTTCTTAAATCCAAAAATAGATTTATGACAAGTATATTAAATTAAGCATTAAGTCATCATCACAAAAATCTTCCAAAGATTTTATGCTCTACTTATCTTGCTTAATTTTGGGTTAAGGTATAATGAGTTATTTATCAAATAAAGTAACCTATTATTTATTCCCAATTTGAAAATTAAATCATTTAAAATATTTTAATCCCAGATTATATTTTAAATATCCAACTTTTCAACTCTTTCTTGATTTTAATAGTCCAACTATTTAATCAATTTAATAAAGTACTATTTATTATAATGATTACAATAATCCAATTATTTAATCAAGTATAATTTTAATATTGATTACTATAATCTAATTATAAAATCAACTATCATTTTAATTCAATTATATTGATTACTATAATCCAATTATAAAATCAACTATATATTGAATGAGTTTGTATATAGTCCAACTATATATATTTTTAAAACAACATAAAATATTAGTCCAACTAATACTTTGATAAATTTGACGTGTGATATTTATTTGAGCGCGTATGGCGAGTAATTGAACGAATGTTGCAAATTCAATACTTACCTCCCACTATTTTCGTCGAGCCTCTAACCCTCTGTTGAGTACTCGGGAAACCGTGTTTCCTAGTGGGCTAGGATCCCGTTAAATATCACACAATCTTGACTTTGGCCAACAAATTGTATGATAATTAACTAGGTAGATCTCGAATATCAATTGGATCTAATCCAACTCCTAGATCCAGTAGGTGGACATCCAAGTCCCAAACATATATCTTATATATGTCTATACATCGAATGTATACCCTAACCTTTTTCCTCTGAATCAACTAGGCCTTGGCTTTGGCACAACAAACCTAATGATCCCAGTCAAGCGTGGACCCATTGACATGGAAGCTTCGTAATCAATGTCGTTGGACAAGAAGTGGTATTGACTTTGGCCAACAAACCACAACTTGGACAAGACACCAATATGGAACAAAGCCTCGTGATTAAAACACATCTTCGAAGGACAGGGGCTTGACTTTGGCCAACAACCCCTGCCAATCTCGGATCTTGAGTAAGAATCACTCAATGGAAGGAAAATAAACGCTTGATATTTAACGAGGTTTTTCGCGTGCAAATTGGCTACCAATTTAATTATCTTTATTAAGGTCTCATCATCATACACCCTTAAACATGCATTCTAAATACATAATAAAGCGAGTATGAAATAAAATAATAATGATATGCGGATGGATACTTAACACATTGATCCTAGATCAAATCTCTCCATTTCTCACTCAAGCTAGCACTTGTACTACTTTCTCTACCCGTTACACTACACTCCTAAAGAAACCTCATATATATAGAGGGGAATAGGTGAGAAGAGAATACAAAGAGAAAGAAGGTGATAAGGCTGGACACGCAGGTCCAATTTAATAAATCGAATTTATTACAACAATTTCTAAAATTGCCCACCCGACTAATATCCATCCGATATACATTATTCATTCAACACAACCACGTATTCACATACATGCTAAGTCAATCAATCAATCTAATCAAATTAATTAATCTGATAATTAAGTGATCATCCAATGTTCAAACAACGATTTGATTTTGTTCGAGTCAAACTCGTTTTTGCGAATAAGTACTTAAAGTACGAATTCATGAATTAAATTAAACTACATCATTAAATCTAATTTAACATGTATTTAATACTAATTCACTATTCAATTCCAAATTAAATATTACACTTTTATTTAATAAACTTTTACGATTTAAATTCCAAATCTAATCGTAACGCGTCTCAAAGACCGATTAATATCCAATATTAATTCAATTAAAGTCCAATGGGCTTTTAATTGATTTCTTAAGGCGTGGACTTTTGGTCAACTCGGGTCAAACCGATAACCAAAGTCCAATCCGGGATTTACCCCATAAGCCCATAAATCAATCTTGGCCCATTAGGCCCAATTGAACATTAAAGGTTCATTAATTATATTTGGGCTTTATGGTTAAGGTTTTGGGCCCAATTGGATCCAATCCACTTGGCCTAAACCCAACTTGATAAAATCAAGCCCAATAGGCCCAATTACAATATTAAAGTCCAATTTCCAAAATTAGGCCCAATTAATTAAATATGACAAAATCCAATTTCATATTCAATTAAACTAAAGTGTATTACATGATTAATCAACTAAATCAATATTTCTAAAACACCATATTAGTCCAATTAATCATGCTTAATTCATTATTACATGTCAACATACAAATTGAAAAATCAAACCCATTTACATGCTACTAAGCTCTCGGCCAAGGAGGGATTTTGTGTCCGATTCGGTTTCAATCCAATCGAACCTACAATCGACATTAAATCACCATCCAATTTGATTACATATACATCCAATGTCATAAAATCAAAAATACCAAGACAATAAAGGGCATACACATTCGGCCAACACAAGGATTTTGGGGTTTTTGTCCAATTCGAAATCCAATCCAATTCTATTCAAATTAACATCAACCTAAATGATTTCAACTCATCAAATGAATCATAAATCAAAAAATTCCAAGAATCCCAAATACATACACATTCGGCCAAGGTGATAATTTTTGGGGATTTTATGTTCAATTCAAAATTCAATCTAATTGACTTCAAATTAACATCATCCATCAACATTACAACCCATCCAATGAATCAAAATGAAAAAATTCCAAATTTCCAAACACATCACACATTCGGCCAACACTTCCAATTTGGGCAAAATTGATCCAATCATATTTTGTTGAAATTGATCAAATCAATCTTCAATTAAAGATCATTTAAACATGCTCAATTAATCAATTTAACCAAATCATGCTCAAAATCGAAATACCCAATATTAGTCACATATTCGGCCAAGATGCAAAAATTTGGGGAAAATAATTCTAAATCATTTTTCAACAAATTGGTCCAACCAAAATGAAATTAAACATGTTATAAGCATACTTAAACAACCAATTAACTCAAATCATGCTCAACAAACATTTACCCAAATTTTAAGCCCTAAAATTTCATGCTTGCAACATTAGCTCTTGATGCCATTGTTGGTAAAATCTAGGTCCCAAGATCAAACAAGACATGAAAACATGCGTGAATACACCAACGAAGATAGCGGAATACTTACATTGATCGGTTATGTCGATTTGAAGATGAATCATGCCCAAAAACGCACTGCCTTTGTAAGCCCACTGCAGCAGTCCATGCTCACTGTCTTGGCAGTTTCGGGTCTCAAAACGAAGCTCCAAACTCCGTCGGATGAATCCCGCCTCATGGGTGAACCTCCCTACCACCTTCGCAAGACTCGTAGTGTGCTAGCACTTGAATTTTCACCATGAAAATCCACTCTATGCTTCCCTAAAGTCCACGCCAAAATTGGTTCCAAACCAGTAACATGTTTCAGTTTTGGGCGTGAGAAGAGGAGAAAATTTGAGAGAGATGATCTTGTATTAAGTTAAAATGATTTACCAAAAATCAATTTATATTTATGCCATAGAAATTTATTAAATTAATAATAAATTTATGACACAAATCATGCAATGGCTTAGAGTGTCAAACACTCAATTTCCATGCAATGACATTGAGTGCAATGTACACTATCTACATGCAATGCATTAGATTTAAATAATGCATAATATGACATGTGTCATGTGGGCCCCACACGTTTCCAAATGAAAGTGGGCCCACGTGCACTCACGCGTTCGGGTTCGATATTTCCGAAATACCGAGCTTACGTCGCGACGTTAATTCAATCGAATAATTGCGGCTAGCGAAATTATTATTTACGTCGCTAACGAATTAATTCTAAATTAACTCGTTTGCCCGAATTAAAATCTAATTTTAATTCCGCGTCGAAATCTAATTTCGTTTAATATATCGAATATATTAATTTACCGATTAATTCCAAATTAATCGTTATCTCTCTCTAGACGATATTTTATCCTAGATAAAATATCTCCGTAATTAATCCTAGATTAATTTTCTCTCTCTCTTCTTTATAATCCCAGATTATACAAGAGTGCGAGTTGTGCGTCATCGGTGGATTATCGGGAAGCGACCCATGAGATCCCCGGATAATCTGGCAGTAAATACGGTCGTCGGAGTATCCGAATCACGTACGTACCAAGTACTATGTTCTACCGATTTACGAGACAAGGTCGACTCCTAGCAAAGCACCAAGTCTACCTAATTCTCCGGACATACCCTTAAAGAATATTTAAGATCTGTATCAAGCGTAGTATACTAATGTATTGTGTATATCGGCCCAGTATCGGATAATCACGTGCTAGGGCTGGGGCTGGATAAGTGTCTGCCCCGTCCGAAACACATATCGGATGTCTGGTAACTAGTCTCTATAATCGGATATTCATGACCTGGTCATAATATCACGATTGGATGCGCATCTCTTAAGAGCACTAATACCGTATCCTGCGTGACATCATCTCCACTATGACTGGATTGATACTTCCGTCTTGACATCACATCCAATACACTACGATTCTCAATATACCCGGCATTGGCGTACACAGAACCAGTTAGAGTCCTAGACGACCTCAACTAAAGTATATCGATTATCGTAAGCATTAGCGATGCAAGTCTCAGGTTAAGACTATACACACCTACCTTGATTTCGGCCTCCCATAGACACCTAGTCATAATACCAATGGGATTCCGAAGGGTCTATCCAGAGCGAAGCTGTTTCCCGTACCATCGGTGAAACACGACCTCCTATCGCACTTGCACAAGTATCCAATACTTATATATATGAGAACTATGTCGTTGTGCCCTCACAACGCGCACAAGTGCAATACTAGCCTATTCCGCATTATCGATGTCCAGTCTCGATAATACTACGGCTAGGGATATTTAATGATTAATCCTTCGTGGACTGATACTGTCTCATATCATCTCAATCCAGGAACTAATCATAGGGACCTCTCTTCATTTATATATCTATTGGTGATCTAATCACAAATGACGAGAATGCAATTTCCTTGTTACATAGTTAATTTGCTACAGCAACACAATGATCTGTGCAAATAGTGACGCTATGGGTCATTTTGTCCAACAATAAGATCTATAACAGGCGTAGTATACCGTAGTATAGTGTATATCGAACCAGTATCGGATGATCACATGTAAGGCCTGGGGCTGGAGATGTGTCTGCCCCGTACGATACACATATCGGACATCAAGCAACCAGTCTCTTTGAATCGGATAATCCTGACCTAGTCATATTATCCCGATGGTTGCAACCATTATAGAGTACTAGTTCTGTATCCCTCGCGATCATCATCTCCATAGGTCTGAAGTGATACTTCCATCTTGACATCACACCCCCAATACACTACGATTCTCGATAAATCCAGAAGAGGTGTACACAGAACCCGTTAAAGCCCTGGACCACCAAAACTAAAGTTTACCGATTGTCGTAAGTACTAGCGATGCAAGTCTCAGGTTAAGATCATATGCACCTACCCTGAAGCGGACTCCCATAGACACGCAGACATACTACCAATGGGATTCCGCGGGGTCTATCCAGAGCGAAGCTGTTTTCCGTACCATCGGTAAAAACACAACCTCCTACCGCACTTGCATAAGTATCCTATACTTAAATATATGAGAACTATGCCGTTGTGCCCTCACAACATGCACAAGTGCAGTACTAGTCTATTCCGCATTATCGATGTCCAATCTCGAATAATACTACGACTAGGGATATTTAATGATTAAACCTTTATGGATTGATACTGTCTCATATCATCACAATCCGAAACTAATCATAGGGACTCTTACCATTTATATCAAAGTAAATAAATTACAAAACGGTAAAAAGGCAATTTCATTACTACATAGTTAATTTTGTACAATAATACAATATCATTTACAAAATAGTGACGCTATGGGTCATAACTGTCTAACAGCCCAAAGGAATAAAGCCCACTTTCAACCAGTTCGCGAATAAAGCCCAGGAGAATAAAGCTCTCTATCAGCACAGTTCGGGAATAAAGCCTACCTTCAAAACTGTTCGAGAATAAAGCTCAGGGGATTAAAGCCTCATCTTAGCACAGTTCGGGAACAAAGCCCAAAGGTCAAAGCATCTCAGGACAACAAGTAAGTTAAGCAACAGCTGGCAAGCCAGGTAAGTAAAAAATGCATTGCATAAACTTTGATAAGACTGTCATTATCACACAGTGCACAGATCCCATCAAAGTGGGGGCGACTGTAGGCATTGCATTTTTGCATATCAGCCCAATGATGAGCCTCGAATGGAGTCACTACTTTTTAGTTGCGGAAGTTGCGGAAAGCGGTCGTCGGAATGGAAGGGTCAAGAATTGACATTTTTATTGGGTTTGGTTCGCTTGTTCGAGCTTCGGGTTCGCTCGTTCGGTCTCAATTTTAATTTATCCTCGGCCCGGTTCACAAACCACACCTCATTTCCTTCCCTCACCCACGTGAAAGCCACCATTTTTTCCATCTTCCACCAAATAATTTCACAAAACAAACCAAGATTCCCATGACCCACACCCATAATGCCACCTTTTCCCAAATAATAAACAAACGACACACACTAAGCAACAAATACCTAACCCTCTCCCACGTGAATAAAGCCATGCAACCACTACCCATGACAATACCCATAACCCTCCATGCAACACCCATCAACTGCCCATACGGCACTCATACACTCACCTCACAAATCAGACCCATACGTTGATGCCTCAATCAACACGTATCAAACAGCCTTCATCCTTCACGCCTTCAAAAAAACCCTTCTGCCGAGAACAATCCCTTAAAATCGCCATTAACGCCACTTCACTGCGGGGGATGAGGGAGACGCCAAATTGAAACCTAGCAAGCACACCAACAGCCCCTCATCTTGTCACGCCAAAAGCCCCTTCACCTCACTGCAGTTCACGCCACTCAGCCACAGCCCTCCTTCACGCCCATTGAACACTCCATTAGAAGCCATACTACCTCCATCGAACAACCTCATCCCCTGCCCCTATCTCCAGGGGCAACACACTGATTTCATGCCAATGACAAGAAGAAACCCAAAAACTCTCCTTCCTCATCTTCATCATCAACCCATAACCACCCTCCATAATCTCACCTAACCCTCACGCCCATGCCATCCATAAACACTCTTCACGCACCCAGCTACAAGTCCCCCCATTCACGCACCTTGGAAGCCAACTAGCAGCCCCTACACATCTCCATTATTCATGCACACCAACTCAGCCCCTTGAAATTCATCATCATCATCCACACGCACTTAACGGCAAACCCTCACTGCTCCTTCATCATCTTCACACACAACTGCCCACGCCCCTAGCTTCATCAACAAAATCAGCCACTACAGCCCTTCTCGGCTCCTGGACGTGAGACCCCATCGGCTTTCTCTATCTTCTTCACAAAATCATAAACCCCTCATCCCTCTCTAATCTATTGAGTCACTTATCCTCACTCATAAACTGCACGATATCAACACACGCACCAGCAGCTAACCTCTTCATTCTTTCATCACGTCTAACCCTAACACACTCATGTACTTGTCCCTCACCATGCATGAATAAAGGAAAGCACTTCTTCACGCCCACTGCCTCACGCACAAACTCACACTCAAATCCCCCCTCCATGCATCATCTTGACAAATGGTAAACCCTAACTGCCCTTTGATCTCTCGGCAAGATACCCTCTCTCTCACTAAACACATCTCACGCACATGAACCTTGACCTAGCAACTCTCGGCAAAGCCTTTAGTAGCCACTCACTCACCTTACACACCCCTCATCCTCAGCAACCCTAAGAAACCCTTCACAGAACCCCATTCATCACACCAAATAACCCACACGAAGCAGCCCCATCACGCCACAACCTCACGCTCGCAAACTGCCTTCAACACAGCCCCTACACTGCCTTCTCATTAAATGCACGCCCTTGGCTCACCAGCACACACATCAGCCTTCAACTTCAACGCACGAGACCAGCTGAGACACCTACCCTAAAAACTAGAAACCCAACTAGCCCTCAGATTAACAGCCCCAACTATCGGCAATACTGCCCTTCATCAACACCTTCATGTCCCTCTTTGATGCAGTGAACTGCATGTTAAACACGAACAACCACCAGCAAGCTAAGTCACTCACGGTAGCCTTCCCCTCTCAACCAGCCCACAAGACCCTCATCAGCCGAGAACAACAAAGCAACAACGTGTAGACCTCGCCCCCATGCGCATGTTCCCCCTGAAACCAGCCCCATGCATACGTAAGACTACCCCAAAATAGCCCTAAAACAATACTGAAACTTTGCCCAAAACAGTGAACAAAAATAGAGAAAACGGCGAGCAGAAACAGCGAGTGAATCAGAGAAAACCGCGAGTGAAAACGGAAAAAACAGTAGAAATAGCGGACCCGTGAAAACAGCGAAAACAGCAGACCAGTGAAAACAGAGAAAATAGTGAACCTGTGAAAACAGTAGAAACAGCGGACCAGTGAAAATAGTAGAAACAGCGGACCAGTGAAAACGACATCCCTTCCGGCACCGTGAAACGCACTCCCGGAAAGCGACTAAAATGGTAAGACCTGAGGGCACCCCTTTTATTTATTGTCCTTTATTTTTAGTTATTTTATTATTTTATTTCGCATGAGTATTGTGAATTAGTGCATGATGTGATTTTCGGGTGAACGGAATATGTGTTCTCTCTTGCGGTATATCGGATGGAAACCCGGACGTAAATTCTGTAGCCGAATCCGAATGGACGGTATTGCGGTTTGCACTCGGGATACAATGCCACGTACCACTTGAGAGACACCTATTTCGTTTCGTCCAATCTTGTGTTTGAGCATGATTAGTCGTTAGCATGTTATTTAATTAAGTCGTTAGTATGTTATCTATTTCTTAAGCATGATTTAGTTTAGTGTGTTATTTATTTTTTATGCATGATTTAGTTATTTTCTTTCACAATAGGAATTTAAATTGCGTTTATGTTTATGATGTTATTTATTCTTTGTATTTGATGATCCAACATGCTCATTGTGTGATATCGTATGTTTGTCGTTGTGATACTTACTTTCAAAGCATGATGACTTAGACATAGGATTTATTTTTATGAATGCGAACTAGACTTAGGTTATTCTTGGACATGTATGTTGTGTAGACTTGGTTAAATTATTGCACAAATCCGCTCATTACAAGTGGCATAAGTAAGGGACCATTCCGAACCCAACAGTTTGAGGTCTTCCCTTGCGAGGGGTGAGTGCGGCCTTAAATCATTTTCCCGGTTCACACCGGGTGGCGACTCTATTTCATTCTCCGGTTTAGTCCCCCACGGGCTACTCCGTACTTCCAACCGGGCCGTGAGCCCGGAATAGCGTCGTCTAGTTCTTGTGTCCCACAGTTGGTCTATTAGATCCGGAGCAGTTCTGGCGGTAGTAAAGAGGAGTTCTTTCAAAGGTTTTGACACGAACCCATTTCTTCGAGCATCATCGAGAAACACACAAAGAAAATCATAAAATCCATCAACATTAAACAGTCCAAGCGGCTTCTGGTGTATGTTCAGGTTCGCCCAAGATAGAACTATAAAAATTTCCTCCAATGTACCCAAGCCACCTGGCAAAGCAATAAAAGCATCAACACGGTTAATCATTTCTACCAGTCGTTCAGACATACCTGGCACGATCAGTTCCTCTCCGTTTGATGATCCAATAAGATTTGCCTCTGCCAAGGGTTTTGGGATGATTCCCAAAACATGACTGTCTCCTTCCTGTACTGCCTTTGAAACGATCCCCATAAGTCCGAGATTGCCTCCGCCATATATTAAGTACATATTCCTTGCAGCTAAGACTCGACCCAATTCTTGTGCTGCTTCTACGTATTGTTGTTTAGTTCCAACACTACTACCGCAAAACACACAGATGTTTTCAACTCGTCTTCTTAAGTGGCTTCCATTTTTATGTATTTCTTTCTCAACTCGGGATGCCTTCAAAAGTGCAATGACAGGCTGAATTTATAGTACCTGAAAAGGGTGAGTAAAAATAGCACAAGTATCTTCCAGAGGACGATTAGTAGCGAAATAATATCGTGATAGTCAAAAAGGTTTGGATCCTGTCTGAGAAAATAAAAGAAAACAACAAAACAAATCACAATTATTAAGAAAAGACAAAGAGATATAATATTTAAAAAAAAAAAAAAGTAACGGCTTGATTGACGTCTATGCGTCAGGGACAAGCTTCCCATCCAATTTTCTTATAAATTGGCAAACAGGGTCTTTTTGAGTCAGATTCCCAAGACTTAACTGTTGTCTTTCTTTTTGGAATTGTGTATGTAATTTATGAATGGCTATGTGAACATATCCACTGGGATGCGTCTCAAGAGTTAAAGATATATCATCTAAAGACTCCTTACTCAAGCCATCCCTAATGAATTTAATTTTGTCTTCGCGATTATCAGACACCATTCCTAAAGAACGACAATGAGTGTTGCAATTAAATCGTGCACATTTGAAACAAACACCCATTTGCTTAGCTCTATGTTTCTTTGCATAGGTGCTTCTTCCAAAACCAGGCAGATGTGAAATAAAAGAGTCAGAAGACTCACCTGCCAATCGGACTCGTGCTTCAATTACCCAACGAATGTCATTAGGAATACCTTTGATCATCAATAGTCTCATCCGTTCTAAGCGAGCTTTGTAGACTTTCATCAGAGATTTTTGAGGGAGAGAAAGAAATTGCTTGTGAAGATTTGTGAGAGATTCTTCCATCGTGAAATGACTAAACCTGCAAAAATTAAACACACAAAAATAAAACACACCAGATCACAATATATACAAAAATTGCATGGGTCGCCTCCCTGCTAGCACTAAGTTTAAAGTCGTCAGCCAGACTTGACTTCTCGAACGTTAAGCTGGATCTGAAAGTGTAACACTTTCTTTTTGTCGCTCAAATGATTCTCCCCAGTAGTGCTTGACACGCTTGTTTTTAACCTTGAAAGTTTTGTTAGCGTCAGGATCATGTATCTCAACGGCTCTATTTGGTAAAACTTTGGTGATCACAAATGGACCTGACCACCGTGATTTTGGCTTCCATGGGAAGAATTTCACCCTTGATTTTTTTAACAGTACCTTCTGCCCTGGTTCCAGTTGTATGCGCACTAACTTCTCATCATGTCTTTTCTTGCCCTTTTCTTTGTACAATTTGGCATCCTCAAAAGGCTGATTGTGAAATTCCTCCAATTCGTTGAGCTGGTGGAACTTTTTCTCTTCTGTTGCTTGTAGTGTAAGAATTGGCTCCTTTAGTACAAAAGACGCTTTATCTTTAGGCTCCACAGGCAATTGACATGTTTTAAGTTTGTCAGTAGAACTTTGTCTTTCATCAAAGTTCTGAACGGTACTGTGTATCACATCAAGTCTGAAACATTCCTCATTCTTTTCATCATCTGGGAAATTCATGGCTTTGAAAACATTGAATGTTACTTCTTGGTCTTGTACCCTCATGGTTAAATCTCATTTTTGTACATCAATAATGGTTCGACCTGTAGCCAAGAATGGTCTCCCAATGATGATTGGCACGTCTGCGTCTTCCTCCATATCAAGGACAATAAAATCTGTTGGGAAAATGAATTTGTCAACCTTGACTAGAACATCCTCAACTACACCTCTCGGAAATATGAGCGTTCGATCAGCAAGTTGCAGTGAGACTGAAGTTGGCATTGTTTCTCCAATCTGTAATTTCCTGAAAATAGAAAAAGCATCAAGTTAACACTCGCACCTAAATCACACAAAGCCTTACCAAAGTTATGTTCTTCTATGACGCAAGGAACGGTGAAACTGCCAGGATCTTTCAACTTCGGGGGAAGTTTCCTCCGAATGATAGCGCTGCATTCTTGTTAATACTACTGTCTCGTAATCTCCCAATCTCCGTTTTCGTGAAAGAATGTCTTTCATGAATTTGGCATAGCTGGGCATTTGTTCCAACGCTTCTGCAAATGGAATGTTGATATGCAGCTTTTTGAAGATCTCCAGGAACCGAGAAAACTTCTTGTCCAATTTTTTCTTCTGAAGACGTTGAGGAAAATGTGGAGGTGGAATGATCTTTTCTTTTTTCCTTTGCTTCTTTTTCCTCCATCTGTTGCTTTGTTTCTTTTGGAACTTCCTCAGCAGCTGTTTTGGCTCCAACATCTTTGTTGATTTCAGTACCGCTTTTTAACATGATGGCATGACATTTCTCCTCCCCATGTTCCTTGGATTTGTCTCTGTGTTGCTAGGAAGGGTACCTGGCGGTCTGTAACTCTGAGCATTTGCTAGTTGTCCCATTTGATTCTCCAGTGCTTTAATAGAAGCAGATTGACTTGAATTAATGCTGCTTGGGATTGAAACATAGCATCATATCTTGCTGCATGAGATTGAAACATATTATCATATATTGCTGCTTGAGAGTCGTGTTTTGCTTCTATCTTTTTCAAGTGGGTCAACACTTCTGTTATTCCTGATTCATTTGCCTGCTCCTGGCTTTTGTTCTGTTGCTGGAATTCAGGTGGTGGATAGTTCTGCTTTTGGCCTGAATTGTTGGCATTGTTTCTCCAATCTATAATTTCCTGAAAATAGAGAAAGGTATCAAGTTAACACTCGCACCTAAATCACACAAGCCTTAACAAAGTTATGTTCTCCTATGACGCAATGAACAGTGAAACTGCCAGGATCTTTCAACTTCGGGGGAAGTTTCCTCTGAATGATAGCGCTGCATTCTTCTGATAATGCTACTGTCTTGCAATCTCCCAATCTTCGTTTTCGTGAAAGAATATCTTTCATGAATTTGGCATAGCTGGGCATTTGTTCCAACGCTTCTGCAAATGGAATGTTGATATGCAGCTTTTTGAAGATCTCCAGGAACCGGGAAAATTGCTTGTCCAATTTGTTCTTCTGAAGACGTTGAGGAAAGGTGGGTGGAGGTGGAGTGATCTGTTTTTTTTTCCTTTGCTTTTTTCCTCCATCTGTTGCTTCGTTTCTTTTGGAACTTCCTCAGCAGTTGTTTTGGCTCCAACATCTTTGTTGATTCAGTACCGCTTTTTAACATGATGGCATGACATTGCTCATTCCCATGTTTCTTGGATTTGGCTCTGTGTTGCTAGGAAGGGTATACTAGCGGTCTGTAACTCTGAGCATTTGCCAGTTGTCCAATTTGATTCTCCAGTGCTTTAATAGAAGCAGATTGACTTTGAATTAATGCTGCTTGGGATTGAAACATAGCATCATATCTTGCTGAGTGAGAGTCGTGTTTTGCTTCTATCTTTTTCAAGTGGGTCAACACTTCTGTTATTCCTGGTTCATTTGCCTGCTCCTGGCTTTTGTTCTGTTGCTGGAATTCAGGTGGTGGATAGTTCTGCTGTTGGCTTGAATTGTTGCTCCATGAAAAATTAGGATGATTCCTCCACCATGGGTTGTAGGTGTTGGAATATGAATTGTTCCCTTTTCTGTTGAAATTGTTGACATACTTCACCGTCTCTTCATGTTGGTTTGGTTCTAGTGCTCCTCCATATAGTGAACTTGTGGTTCCAGCGATGTTCATAACTTGCGTGCTAAGTGTTTCTAGACATT
>SKCR01010259.1:0-22833 GCA_019454045.1 Zanthoxylum bungeanum | reverse complement strand
ATAAAGTACTATACATAGAGAGAGAACTATTAATTTGGAATTGATCGTAAAATTATTATATTCGATATAATAATCGAAATTCGATTTCGACGCGAAATTAAAATTAGATTTTAATTCGGGCAAACGAGTTAATTTAGAATTAATTTGTTAGCGACGTAAATAATAATTTCGCTAGGCGCAATTATTTATTTAAATTCGCGACGTAAGTTCGGTATTTCGGAAATATCGAACCCGAACGCGTGAGTGCACGTGGGCCCACTTTCATTTGGAAACGTGTGGGGCCCACATGACACATGTCATATTATGCATTATTTAATTCTAATGCATTGCATGGAGATAGTGTACAATGCACTCAATGGTTTTGCATGGAAATTGAGTGTTTGACACTCTAAGCCATTGCATGATTTGTGTCATAAGTTTATTATTAACTTAATAAATATTATGGCATAAATATAAATTGATTTTTTGTAACAAAAATCATTCAACTTTTCTCTCTCACATTGCCGAAACTTGCAAGCAGTTTTTGGCTCTCTTTCTTCAATTTTTGTGGCAAGATTTGAAGAAGTTGTGCATTCAAAATCACAACAAAGGCTAGCACCTTCAAGGGATCATACATAGGTGATATGGGAAGCTAATCCTTGAGCTTGGAGGATCAAACTCGACTTGGAGTCCCTCTTTTCTTCTTGGCCGAGAGCTTCACTGCATAAGGAGGAGTTTCGCATCAACTAAGCATCCATTTTCAAGTATTGTGAGTATGATTCCGCCATACTTCAATTTATTCATTCATGTATTTATATATTTTGCTTGTTCTGTCTTGTTGATCTTGGGGCTTGGTTATTTTTTCCAACACGGAGTTAGCAATAGTAGAACATGATATTTGGAATATTCATGTGATGATTAACTTTAACTTTAATGCTTAATCCATTATTTTGCCGCAAAGACTCATTAATTCCTAATTAGAACTAAGGATTAGATCCTTATAGTATGATATTGAAATTGAAGGATCTTCATAGATCTATTCTTAGATCTTAGAAGAACAAATTACAATAGAAAACTCTTGGAGAGCTAATGGCTATACTAAATGAGACAAAGCGAGAGTTTGCAATAGGGCAAGAAGCTTAGTTAGGCGCATCTTACTTCGACATCCCAGAAGGCCAAGGCTTGGCCAAAGGCTTCTAGGGTGTGGAAAAGGGGCAAAGACAAAGTCATTATAATCTTCTGGGAAGACAAAAGACATATCCCAAGATGTCTGCCTAAAATGTGGCAAACTGGGTCACTGGAAGCGTGACTACCGTATGGACAAGGCAGACATGAAGGAATTGAAGACGGGCAAGGCTCCGACTTCAAATATGTTTGTCATAAACATGTTCGCTACTGGTATTGAAATTGAAGAATAGATACTGGATGTGGTACATAAATATGTACTGATGTGCAGAATCTGCTAATAAGCAAGATACTGACTTCAGTGGAGATTTATCTACGAATCAAAAATGGGACGAGAGTCGCTGTTTTAACCGTAGAAACCTAAATTTATGAACTACCCTTCGGGTGTGTACTTAAATTAGGAAACTTTTAAAATGTAACTAGTTTGACTAGATACATTATCTCTATATCAGGGTTTAACCCGTTGTGGGTATACCTTTATATTCTAGAACACTAAAGTGTTTTATTTTATAAAGATGATATTCAGATAAACACATTAGATGTGAATAACAGTATTTATATTTTGAATATAAATGAATCTCAAACATATGACATGACAAACAAATAGCTCAAACTGAATTAATCAGTTGAGACTTATTGTTGCATTGTTGTCTGGGACACAATTAAACAAGGCTCGTATATCCACACTTTTGAAGAATGGATACTAGGACGGATTTGATTCTATTCAAATAATGTCTACGAATCTAGTTTATTAGGCAAAGTGCCTAAAACATTTTTTACTTGGTAAAAGTGCAAATGCCACCGATCTGTTAGCCCTCATTCATAGTGACGTAAGTGGGCCCATGTCTAGCTAGGCTAGAGGTGGATATGAATATTTCGTGACCTTTACGGATGTGGCATCGCGTTATGGTTATGTGTTTCTTTAGAAACACGAATCGAAAAATTTTAGAGTTTCGACACGAAGTAGACAAACAGATCGGCTAAAGTATTAAAACCGTCACAGTTAGACCATGATGGAAAATACTTAAGCAATAATTATCTCAAATATTTGAAAGAGTATAGTATTCTTTCAATGAGGACTCCTCCCGGAACACGTCAGTTTGACGGTGTGTCTGAACGGAGAAATCGAATTTTGTTGGACATGATAAGGTTAATCATGAGTCGCTTTTAGCTACCATTTCCTTCAACGGAACGCATTAATAGTGCAAAACTTATTTTGAATAAGGTTCCATAAAATTATGTTAAACATATTACATATTAGATATGAACATGAAAGAAACTGGGTTTCTCATTCCTGGAGATTTGGGAATGCTGGGCATATGTTTGGATGATACCTAAAACTAAAACCCAAATCGGATAAGTGCCTAAGTTGTGGGTTATCCTAGGTTAACCAAAGTATAGTACTTATACAACTCACATGAGAATAATTTAATTGTTGCTCACCATGCAGTTTTCCTTAGAGGAATACCGATATACAGTGGTAAGTGGGAGGAAAGTAAAACTCGATGAAAATCTAAGTAATACTATTACAGGCATCGATTCCTTAATAGAACACAAATAGTTCATCAGGATGAAACTATACCAATAATCTTCGAATACACAAGAACCACGTAAGTCGGAGAGAGTCAGAAAACAACCTGGGAGGTATGGGTTTCTGATCTCACCTCATAAAGATGTCAATCTTATTGAGGAACACGAACTGACTTCGTATGAGGAAGTGATACAAGGTATCGACTCCCTATTATGGCAAAATGCCATGAAGTTTGAAATGGATTCCATGTATACCAACTAAGTTTGGATACTGGTGTTGTACCGAAAGGCATTGTGCCTATTGATACTATATAAGTCTTCAAGGAAGACGTACATGGAAGGTAATATATAAACGTACAAAGCTAGGCTTGTAGCGAAAAGGTATCGTTATCAACATTGTGTCGATTACGACGAAACCTTTTACCTGTTGCCATGGTTAAATCCATTTGGATAATGCTTGCTGATGCTGCATGTTTCATTCATGAAATATGGCAGCTGAATGCCAAAACAGCTTTCCTTAACGGAAACCTTTTGGAGGATGTTTACAACATCCTGACGGTTTTGTCGTACCAATGACAAGCAAACAAGGTTTGCGAGTTAATTCGATCCATGGATGGATTGAAGCAAGCATATGTTCTTCGAATTATCGTTTTGATGAAATCATAATGGTATATGATTTTATTCAAAACAAAAATGATTCTTGTGTATAAGGAGGTTAGTGGGAGCGAACTGACAATGAATGTCCTAAGTAATGATGACATATCATTTCTTGGAAATGATATTCCTATAATACAATCGGTGAAAGCTTGACTTTCAAGATAATCTCCGTAGAATTCTTGGGAGAGAGACAACCTTTATTCTAGGAATAAAGATCTAATGGGATAGATCTAAAGGTTGTTGGTACTCTCCGAGAACTCGTACATTGTAATAAATGTACGCGACCTGGTGTCTCATATACTTTGAGCATATGGAGTCACAATCGGGCCAATCTATGTGATAGTCACTGGATTGATGTTAAGAACATCCTCAAGTATCTTAGATGAACTAAGGATGATGTCTTATACTATGGAGAAGGAGAACTTGAAGTGACTGGGTTCACTGCTGCAAGTTTCCAAACCGATATATAAACGACTATAAGTCGTAACAAAGGTATTACAAAGTTTGAATAACGGAACAATGAGCTGGAAATCTTCCAAGCAAGATACTGTTACCGAATAAACAACAAAAGCAGATTATTACTGCAGCTGAGGCAGCAATAGAAGCCTTTTGGATTGATAATAATCCTAATCAGATTAGGAGTAGTTCTGTTAGCAGCTGAGCTAGGCTACAGCACAGGCTAAAGAATTAATGGTCTCATCAACGATCCAGATATAGACTTCAAATATTCATCTGATTCGTTCGGATCATACATTGTGGCAATGTGATGATCGAATAAATCGCATCAGATAATAACACCGCAAATCCGCTGATGAAAGCCTTTCCTCGGCAGAAATTTGAGTGAACTATACATAGTTCGGGTGTAGGACACTTGAGTGATTGGCTATAGGGCAAGTGGGAGATTTTTGGACAATTATGACCCATAGCATCACTATTTGTACAGATCATGGTGTCGTTGTACAAATTAACTATGTGACAAAGGAAATTGCCCTTTTATTATTTCTAATTAGATTACCAAGATGTATAAATGATAGAATGTCAATATTATTAGTTCCGGATTGAGATTATATGAGACAGTATCAATCCACGAAGGTTTAATCATTAAATATCCCTAGTCAGAGTATTATCGAGATTGGACATCGATAATGCGTAAAAGACTAGTATTACACGTGTGACCGTTGTGGGAGCATAACGATAGAGTTCTCATATATTTGAGTATAAGATACTCATGCAAGTGTAATAGGAGGTTGTGTTTACCGATGGTACGGAAACAGCTTCGCTCTGGATAGACCCCTCAGAATTCCATTGGTAGTATGACTATGTGTCTATGGAAGTCCGAATCAGGGTAGGTGTTGTTGGACAATTATGACCCATAGCATTACTATTTGTACAGATCATGGTGTTGTTGTACAAATTAACTATGTGACAAAGGAGATTGCACTGATTAGATCACCGAGATATATAAATGATAGGAGGTCCCTATGATTTGTTCCTGGACCGAGAATGATATGAGACAATATATTTCCACGAAGGATAAATCATTAAATATCCCTATCAGAGTATCATCGAGATTGGACATCGATAAATACGTAAAAGACTAGTATTACATTTGTGTGTGTTGTGAGGGCACAACGGCATAGTTCTCATATATTTGGGTATAGGATACTCATGCAAGTGTAATAGGAGGTTGTGTTTTACCGATGGTACGGGAAACAGCTTCGCTCTGGATAGACCCCCTCGGAATTCCATTGGTAGTATGACTATGTGTCTATGGAAGTCTGAAATCAGGGTAGATGTATTTGGTCTTAACCTGAGACTTGCACCGCTAATACATACGACAATCAATATACTTTGGTTGAGGTCGTCCAGGGCTTTAACCGGTTTTTATGTACGCCGATTCAAGGTATATCGAGAATCGTAGTGTGTTGGGTGTGATGTCAAGATGGACGTGTCACTCCAGTCATATGGATATGATGGTCACGTAGGATACGGGACTGGTTCTCTTTAGTGCTGCAACCATCGGGATAATATGACTTGGTCATAGTTATCCGATTTAGAGACTAGTTACCAGAGATCCGACATGTGCTTCGTACGGGGCAGACACAAATCCAGCCTCAGGCCTAGCACGTGATCATCCGATACTGGACAGAAATATGCAATACTACGGTATACTACGCTTGATACAGATCCTTTAATCCTGTAAGGATATTTCCGGAGAATTGGGAGGCATGGCGTTTCGCTAGAAGCTAACCTTGTCTTGTAATTCGGTATAAACGTAGTATGAGGTACTTACGTGTTCGGATAGTCCGACGACCGAATTTACTGCCAATATATCCGGGGATCTCATGGGTCGCTTCCCAAAGATTCACCGATGACGTATAACTCGTACTCTAAATTAATCTGGGATTAATTAGAAGAGAGAGAAAATTAATCTGGGATTATTGCGGAGATATTTTATCTGGGATAAAATATCAATTAAAGAGAGATAACGATTAATTTGGAATTAATCAAGAAATTAATATATTTGATATATTAAATGAAATTGGATTTCGACGCGGAATTAAAATTAGATTTTAAATCGGGCGAACGAATTAATTTAGAATTAATTCGTTAGCGACATGAATAGTGACTTTGCTAGGCGTAATCATTTAATTACGACGCAACGGAAAATTCGTTAATTTTGAATTAGCGAACCTGAGCCCGAGATTATTTGCGAGCGCATTCGCATTTCGAATTCGAGTGCGGCACGTTAAATCAAGCGTCAAATCTCTAGTCGCATCAAGCGTCAAATCACAAGTCACTTTGAGTGATGTGACTTGACAACTTGATGGATTGAGTGATGTGAGTGGTTGAGGCTTTTAATTGTTTGACTTTGAAAGCCAAATTCAAATGAAATTCATTTGAAATTCAAATGTGTGTATTTAATACACAAATTTGGAAACCAAAATACAACTCTCTCTCTCTCCCCTTCTTCTTCTTCCTCACGCCATTGGGGCTAAATTTTCTGGTTTTCTGGTTTTAAAATGCCGATAAACAGAAGGGAAGCAAGAGTGGATTTTGTGGCAAAATCACAAGTGCTAGCACACTTACGAGACATGCGAAGGTGATAGGGAAGTCCACCCATGAGGTGGGAACCGTTCGACGAAGCTTGGAGCTAGGCGAAGGACCCAAATGAAGGCCAAACCAGTGAGCAAAATCTGTACTGCCGAGTTCACTGTCAAGAGGTAGAATCTGAAAATTTGTTGCCTTCGCGTCGCTCAACCGATCGATGTGAGTATTCCGCAACTTCTTCGATTATTATTCGCACTTGATTCATGCTTATAATTGATATTGGGACCTTAATAGAAACCAACAGGTGTATTGGGTCTTAACCTAAGACTGGCACCGCTAATACTTGCGACAATCAATATACTTTGGTTTTGGTCGTCCAGGGCTTTAACAGGTTATGTGTACGCCTCTTCTGGGTATATTGAGAATCGTAGTATATTGGGTGTGATGTTGAGATGGAAGTATCACTCCAGTCATAGTGGAGATGATGATCACGTAGGATACGAAACTGGTGCTCTTATATGCTGCAGCTATCGGAATATTATGACTAGGTCATGTTTATCCGACAATCAGTATATGTTTTATTAGGTTTTGGAAACCAAATAACCAACACATCTCTCACTCTCTCTTCTCCTCTCTTTTATTCGGCCAAGGGCCACTTTTCTCTCATTTTTCTTGCCAAATGCCGAGAGAACAAGATGAACAAAATGGAATTTTGTGGCAAATTTTCCAATGCTAGCACATGAAGTGTCATCCGAAGGTGATAGGGGGAAACTAACTTGTGAGCATGGAATCACCATTTGTAAAGCTTGGAGCTTGGAGCATCAATGGAGGACATGACCAAAAATGGAGGAGCACAATTTTGGGCCATTTCAGAGAGCTCAAGGAGCCAAGAAGTTTTGTTGTTCCTCGCATCGCAAAACCCGTTCAATGTAAGTATGATTCCGCCATGCTTCTTTGTTGTATTCGCACATGATTTCTTGCTTGAAATTGATCTTGGGACTAACGAGAAACCCATCAATGGTATCTTGAGCCATTTTGAGCATGAAACTTGATTAGGGTAAAATTGAATGTTTGAGTGAAATTGATTGTTTGGATATGCTTAAATTATGATAACATAGTGTTATGTATTGTCGATTTGATGAAAATGGATTGGATAAATTTTCCCAAAAATGCTTGGCTTGGCCGAATGTATGAACTGCCCTAATATCATGGTATTTTTTGATTTTGATCATTGGATGAGTTGAAATCATTTGGGAATGTTGATTTAGGATTTAATTGGATTGAATTCAGAATCGGACATGAAAAACCCTAAATTGCCGTGAGTGTTGTAGCATGGAAAATGATTGATTTTTGATTCAAATATGTTGGACATGTGTTGATGATAATGAGCATAATTAATTGAGTAATTAGTATTTTGGAAATGTTAATTTAGTAATTAATTATGGCTATACACTTTAAATAATTAATTGTGAAATTTGGAATTTTGTAAGTTAATTAATTGGGCCAAATTTGGAATTGGGCTTTTAAAGTTGTAATTATGCTTAATGGGCTTGGTTGGTGCAAGTTTGGTTTAGGCTAATTGGTTGGATCCAATTGGGCCCAAAACCATATCAATAAAGTCCAATTATGACTTAATGGACCTTTAATTATAATTGGGCCTAATGGGCCCAAATTGGTTTCTTGGCAAATAATGGTGATTCCTTAAATGGGCTTTGGTATTTGGGTTTGACCCATATTGACCAAAAGTCCATGCCTTAAGAAATTAATTAAAGCCCATTGGACTTTAAATTAAATTGACATTGGATGTTAATCGGGCTTTGAGACCCGTAACGAATAGATTTGGAATCTAAGTCGTAAAGGTACATTAATAAAGTGTAAATATTTAATTTAGAATTAAATATAGAATTAGTATTAAATACAAATTAATTGGATTTAATGTTGTAGTTTAATATAATTCGTGAATTCGTACTTTGAGTACTTATTCGTAAAACGAGTTTGACACGCGCAAAATCAAATCGTTGTTTGAACATTGGATGGTCATTAATTTTCAGATTAATTATTGGATTAGATTGATTGATAACATGCTTGTGTGAATACATGGATGCGATGTATGAATAATGTATATCAGATAAATATTAGATGGTGAGGGAATTTTGAAATTGTTGTAATAAATTTAGAATTTATTAATTGGACCTGAGTGTCCAGCCTATTACCTCTTGACTCTGTGTATTTCTCTTCTCACATATTCCCCTCAATATAAATGAGGTTTCTTTAGAAGTGTTATGTAATCGGGTAGAAGTAATACTTGTGCTAGCGGGAGAGAGGAAATGGAGAGATTTGTTCTAGGAACAATGTTTAAATATCCATCTGCCATATCATTATTATTATTTATTATACGCGCCTTATTATGTTTTTAGAATGCATGTTTAATGGTGTTATAATGATGAGACCTTAACAAGATAATAAATTGGTTGCCAATTACGCGAAAAACCCTCACTACATATTAAGCGTTTTTCCTTCCATTTAGTGATTCTTACTCAAGATCCAAGACTGGCACTGGTTTGTTGGCCAAAGTCAAGACACTTTTTCTGTCGCGGATTGTTGAATCATGAAGGCTTTGTTCCATAGCGGTGTCTTGTCCAAGTTAGGATTTGTTGGCCAAAGTCAAGATAACTTTTTGTTCATCGACATCGATTACGAATCTTTCCAAGGTCAATGGGTTCCGCTTAACTGGGATCACTAAGTTGTTGTGCTAAGCCAAGGCTTAGTTGATTCAGAGGAAAAAGGTTAGGCAATATATTGGATATATGGCATATATATGAATATGTTTCGGACTTGGATGTCCACTTACTGGATCTAGGAATTGGATGGGATCCAATTGATCTTAGAGATCTACCTAGTTAATTATCATACAATTTGTTGGCCAAAGTCAAGATTGTGTGTTATTTAATGGGATCATAGCCCACTACGAACAAGGTTTCCCGAGTACTCCACAGAGAGTTAGATGCTCGCCGAAAATTAGTGGGAGGCAAGTATTAAATTGCAATATTCATTTAGTTCTTGCCATACGAGCTCATTTCAATTTTTCGTCAATACGTAATATATATTAGTTGGGCTAATATTGTTAGACAGTAATGACCCATAGCGTCACTATTTTGTAAATGATATTGTATTATTGTACAAAATTAACTATGTAGTAATGAAATTGCCTTTTACCATTTTGTAATTTATTACTTTGATATATAAATGGTAAAAGTCCCTATGATTAGTTCCGGATTGTGATGATATGAGACAGTATCAATCCATAAAGGTTTAATCATTAAATATCCCTAGTCGTAGTATTATCGAGATTGGACATCGATAATGCGGAATAGACTAGTACTGCACTTGCATGTTGTGATGGGAGGGCACAACGGCATAGTTCTCATATATTTAAGTATTGGATACTTATGCAAGTACGGTAGGAGGTTGTGTTTTACCGATGGTACGGAAAACAGCTTCGCTCTGGATAGACCCCGCGGAGTCCCATTGGTAGTATGTCTGCGTGTCTATGGGAGTCCGCTTCAGGGTAGGTGCATATGATCTTAACCTGAGATTTGCATCGCTAGTACTTACGACAATCGGTAAAATTTAGGTTTGGTGGTCCAGGGCTTTAACGGGTTCTGTGTATACCTCTTCTTCTGGGTTTATCGAGAATCGTAGTGTACTGGTGTGATGTCAAGATGGAAGTATCACTTCAGACATATGGAGATGATCGCGAGGGATACAGAACTAGTACTCTATAATGGTTGCAACCATCGGGATAATATGACTAGGTCAGGATTATCCGATTCAAAGAGACTGGTTGCTTGATGTCCGATATGTGTATCGTACGGGGCAGACACATATCCAGCCCCAGGCCTTACATGTGATCATCCGATACTGGTTCGATATACACTATACTACGGTATACTACGCCTGTTATAGATCTAATATTCCAGTAAGAATATTTCTAGAGAATTGGGTAGGCATGGCGTTTTGCTAGAAGCTAACCTTGTCTTGTAAATCGGTAAAAACGTAGTACTTGGTACGTATGTGTTCGAATAGTTCGACAACCGGATTTACTGCCAACATATCTAGAGGTCTCTTGGGTCGCTTCCCGAAGATTCACCGATGACGTATGATTCAAACTCGATTAATCTTGGATTAATTACGGAGAGACTTTATCTTGGATAAAGTACAATAAAAGAGAGAGAACGATTAATTTAGAATTAATCGTAAAATTATTATATTCAATATAATAATCGGAATTCGATTTCGACTCGAAATTAAAATTAGATTTTAATTCGGGCAAACGAGTTAATTTAGAATTAATTCGTTAGCGACGTAAATAATAATTTCGCTAGGCGCAATTATTTATTTAAATTCGATTTAATTAACGTCGCGACGTAAGTTCGGTATTTCGGAAATATCGGATCCGAACGCGTGAGTGCACGTGGGCCCACTTTCATTTGGAAACGTGTGGGGCCCACATGACACATGTCATTATTGGCATTATTTAATTGTTGATGTATTGCATGAAGATAGTGTACAAAGCACTCAAGGGTATTGCATGGAAATTGAGTGTTAGACACTCTAAGCCTTTGCATGGTTTGTGTCATAAGTATATTATTATTTAATATTATTATGACATAAATATAAATTGATTTTTGAAACAAAAATCACTTCTTTCTCCCTCTCAAGCTTACCGAAACAGTAAGCTCTCACAGCCCTCTCCATTTCTTCATTTTTTGTTGCAAAAGGTTTGAAGAAAGTGTGTGTGTTTTGGAACATTAAATCACATATTTGGCTAGCACCATCAAGGGATCATACAAGGTGTTATGGGAAACTCATCTTAGAGCTTGGAAGGATCAATTAAAGCTTGGAGCTTCTCTTTTCTGCTTGGCCGAATCCTTCACTGCACAAAGGAGCAAGATTTGTTTCATCAAACGCATCCACATTCCGTTTTTGTGAGTATTGTTTCCGCCATACTTCAATATAGTTCATTCTTATATATATATTTTGCTTGTTTTTGATCTTGGGACATGGTTATTAGATTTCCAACAATGGTATCATTGAGCATAAAAAGCATGCAAATATATTAGGATGTAATTTGGGGAAAATTGTTTGAAGCATGATTTGATGAGTTTGCTTGATTAAATATGCTTAGATGTATGTTAAATAGATTATACATCATCAATTTCATGGAAAATAAATTGGATTAATTTTTCCAACCCAAATGAGGCTTGGCCGAATACATGCAAGCATGTGGACTAGATGATTTTTTAATTTTAAGACATTGGATGACTTGAAATAATATGGAGATGATCATTTGTAACTTGATTGGATTGAAAACGAAATCGGAACCATTAATCACCTTGGCCGAATGCTTGATGAAGATTAGGGACTTGATTTTTTGATTAAATAATGTTGGACATGTATTTAAGATAAAAATATGATTATAGATTAATTTGATATTTTGGGAATATTGATTTAAAGAATTAATCATGAAAATACACTTTAATTAATTAAGTTATAAAATTTGGAATTTTAAAATTTAGTTAATTGGGCTTAATTGGAATTGGGCCTAAAACTATTATATTTGGTCATAAATGGGCTTGGTTGGGCCAAGTAGATTTGGACCATTTGGATTGGATCCAAAATGGGCCTAAATCACACCATTTAAGTCCAAATGTAATAAATGGGCTTTTATGTTTAATTGGGCCTTATGGGCTTGATATTGATTTTATGGCAAATGAGGGTGATTCCTTATTGGGCTTGGAAATTGGGTTTGACCCACATTGACCAAGGCCCAAGCCTAATGAAATCAATAGAAAGCCCATCGGACTTTAATTAAACGGACATTAGATGTTAGTTGGGCTTTGAGACCCAATTGTACTATTTTGGAATCTAAGTTATAAAAGTACAATAAAAGTGTAAATATTTAATTTAGAATTAAATAAAGGATTAGTATTGAATACGACTTAAATTGGATTTAACGAGTAGTTCGATATAATTCGTGAATTCATACCATAAGTATTTATTCTTAAAACGAGTTGGACTCGCGCAAATGCAAACAATTGTTTGAACATTGTATTGTCACCTAATAAAGACTAATTAATTGGATTTGATTGGTTGTATAACATGCCTTGAATGAATGAATGAATGTGGATGTGTTGTATGAATAGTGAATATCGGATGGATATTAGAAGGGAAGGGTAATTTTAGAAATTATTGTAAATTTGGAATTTATAAATTGGACCTGCGAGTCCAGCCTTATCTCTTTATCTCTTTGTATTCTCTTCTCACCTAATTCCCCTCAATGTAAATGAGGTTTCTCTTATTGTATTATGTAATTGGGTAGAAGTAGAATAGTGCTAGCGGGGGAGAGGAAAGGGAGTGATTTGTTCTAGGAACAAGTTGTTTATATATCCATCCGCATATCACTATTACTTTTACTTTACGCGCTTTATGATGTTTTTAGAAGCATGCTTAAGGGTGTATGATGATGAGACCTAACAAAGATAAATTAATTGGTTGCCAATTACGCAAAAAATCCCTCAAACAATATTAAGCGATTTTCCTTCCGTTGAATGATTCTTTCTCAAGATCCGAAATTGGCATTGGTTTGTTGGCCAAAGTCAAGACCTTTGTCAATTGAGGATGTGTTTGAATCATGAGAGTTTTGTTCCACATCGGTGTCCTGTCCAAGTTGTGATTTGTTGGCCAAAGTCAGATCACTTCTTGTCCATCGACATTGATTACGAATTTCCTCGTCAATGGGTCCCGCTTAACTGGAATCATTAGTTTGTTGTGCCAAAGCCAAGGCTTAGTTGATTCAGAGGAAATGGTTAGGAAAATGTATTGGATACATTGACGTATGTATTAGATATATATGTTTCGGACTTGGATGTCCACCTACCGGATCTAGGAATTGGATGGGATCCAATTGATCTTCGAGATCTACCTAGTTAAAATATCATACAACTTGTTGGCCAAAGTCAAGGTTGTGTGTTATTTAACGGGATCCTAGCCCACTAGGAAATTTGGATTTCCCGAGTACTCAACAGAGGGTTAGAGACTTGTAGAAAATAGTGGGAGGCTAGTATTGAGTTTGCAATTTCATTCAGATACTTAGCTTTACGCGCTTACAAAATTTATTTCGTCAATTTTTTAACATTAGTTGGACTAATAAAATTTTTCTTGTAACAGTTTGACTGTACCCATTTTATCGTTAACTAGATAGTTGGACTATCGTAGTTAAGATGGCTAGCAAGGTAAATGTCCGAGACATCATCATGGGTGACAATGTCTTTAAGGGGATAAACTTCGCTGATTGGGAAATGAACCTAAGGATAGTCCTTGGGGCGGAGAGGATACTGTATACGATACAAAGACCTCTCGGGCCTAAGCCCACTGACCACTTGAGCTGGAGTTATGGAAAACTCACAGTGATGATTGTGACACGGCTCAGTCGATCATGCTTGCTTCAATGACTCAACACTTTCGTCGCCAAAATAGGGACTTGGATCCTTATAATATGATGGCAAGATTGCAAGATCTTCACCGCACTAATAAGCGGATGGCGAGGTACGAGTTATTGAAGAAAATCTTTCGCTCCCGTATGACTGATGGTAGTTCTGTTGAGGTCCATGGGACTCAAATCATAGCCGATATTGATGAACTGGCTAATATGGGTATAGTCTTGGAGTCTGAGCTGGCTATAGATGTACTTCTACAGTCACTACCCGATACTTGGAAACAGATTGTCATCAACTACAAACTGATGAATTCTGATGACACTCTTGGAGAGTTGTTGTCAATTCTCAAGGAGTCAGAGAAAGAACTTCTGAA
This sequence comes from Zanthoxylum bungeanum, assembly GCA_019454045.1. Taxonomy (NCBI): domain Eukaryota; kingdom Viridiplantae; phylum Streptophyta; class Magnoliopsida; order Sapindales; family Rutaceae; genus Zanthoxylum; species Zanthoxylum bungeanum. The sequence continues at coordinate 8,559 of SKCR01010259.1, read as the reverse complement.
AGGCAACAAGCGCGAGGCGCACTTTGCAACAACATCTCAAACGCCGAGAGCTGGGCTCAAGGCAACTGGGGTGTTAAGAAGAAGAAGCATAAGAACCAAAGGCAAGGCCAAGTCAACAAAGGCTTCTGGGAAGCCAAGGGACAAGTCTCAAGATGTTTGCCTGAAATGCGGCAAGAGAGGTCACTGGAAGCGTGACTGCCGCATGAACAAGGGACATAAGGAGGACATACAGGCGGGCAAGGCTCCGGCCTCAGGTATGTTTTGTTATTGAGATAAATATGACTACTTCTAGTCTTAATAAAAATTGGATTTTTGATTCTGGCTGTGGTTCTCATATTTGTACTGATGTGCAGGATCTGCATGATAGCAGGAGACTGGCTTCGGGGGAGGTTAACCTACGAGTTGGAAATGGAACTTCTGTTGCTGTTTTGGCCGTAGGCACTTTTGTTTTGGAACTGCCCTCGGGGCATGTACTTAAACTTTTGAACTGTTATTATGTTCCTAGTTTAACTAAGAATATTATTTCTGTATCTTGTTAACCCAGTGTGGGTACACTTTTGTATTTAAAACACCAGGTGTTATTTATATATGAATGATGCAGAAATTTGCAGTGCTGATGCAAATAATGGTCTTTATATTTTGAATATAAATAAATCTCCAAAAGTAAAATAACAACAAAAGGCTCAAAATGAGTAATCCAAAAGAAGAAACTTATTTGTGGCATTGTCGTCTGGGACACATCAACAAGACTCGCATATCCACACTTTCGAAGAGTGGGTACTTGGACGGATTTGATCCAAATTCATATGATGTCTGCGAATCTTGTTTATTAGGCAAAATGCCTAAATCACCTTTTAGTGGTAAAGGTGAACGCGCCACTGAACTGTTAGCCCTCGTTCATAGTGACGTTTGTGGGCCCATGTCTAGCCAGGCTAGAGGTGGATATCGATACTTCGTAACCTTTACGGATGATACATCACGTTATGGTTATGTGTATCTAATGATGCACAAGTCGGAAACTTTTGAGAAATTCAAAGAGTTTCGACACGAAGTTGAAAAACAAACAGGCAAGAATATTAAAACATTACGGTCGGACCGTGGTGGCGAATACTTAAGTAATGAGTTTCAAGATTACTTGAAAGAATATGGTATTCTTTCACAATGGACTCCTCCAGGAACACCACAATTAAATGGTGTGTCTGAACGGAGAAACCGTACCTTGCTTGACATGGTAAGGTCGATGATGAGTCGTACTGAGCTGCCTATATCCTTCTGGGGACATGCATTAGAAAGTGCAATTCTTATTTTGAATAGGGTTCCGTCAAAGTCTGTTGAACAGACTCCGTATGAGATATGGACAGGAAAGAAACCAGGTTTCTCATTCCTGAAGATTTGGGGTTGCTGGGCATACGTCAAACGTTTGGAAGGTACCAAACTTGAACCCAAATCAGATAAATGCCTATTTGTTGGATATCCTAAGGAAACCAAAGGATATTACTTCTATTACCCACAAGAGAAACAAGTATTTGTTGCTCTACATGCGGTTTTCCTTGAGAAGGAATTCCTAAATGCAGTGGTAAGTGGGAGGAAAGTAGAACTCGATGAAAGTCGAAGTGATACTGTTCCTGGCAATGAATCAAGAACGGAACATGAACAGTCCATCCAGGATGAGACTGAACCACAATCTTCAATTACACAAGGGCTACGTAGGTCGGAGAGAGTCAGGGTAATACCTGAGAGGTATGGATTCCTGATCTCACCTCATGTAGATATTAATCTTATTGAGGATACTGAACCGGCTACGTATGAGGAAGCGATACAGGGTATCGAATCCACTTTATGGCAAGATGGCCATGAAGGCCGAAATGGATTCCATGTATACCAACCAAGTTTGGACACTGTTGATGCACCAGAAGGCGTAAAGCCTATTGGATGCAAATGGGTCTTCAAGAAGAAGACAGACATGGATGGCAACGTACAAACGTACAAAGCTAGGCTCGTAGCGAAGGGGTATCGTCAACAACTTGGAGTTGATTATGACGAAACTTTCTCACCCGTTGCCATGATTAAATCCATTCGGATAATGCTTGCAATAGCTGCATATTACGATTACGAAATATGGCAGATGGACGTTAAAACCGCTTTCCTTAACGGAAACCTGTTGGAGGATGTTTATATGCAACAACCTGACGGTTTTATCGCACCAAGACTTGCAAACAAGGTTTGTAAGTTAAATCGGTCCATTTATGGACTGAAGCAAGCATCGAGGTCATGGAACCAACGTTTTGATGAGGTCATAAAAGAATATGATTTCATTCAAAACATAGATGATCCTTGTGTATATAAGAAGGTTAGTGGGAGTGCACTGACTTTTATTGTCATTTATGTCGACGATGTATTGCTTATAGGCAATGACATTCCCATGTTAACGTCGGTGAAAGCTTGGCTCTCATTGAAATTCTCCATGAAAGATCTGGGAGAAGCAGCTTTTATTCTAGGAATAAAGATCTACCGGGATAGATCTAGAAGGCTACTTGGACTCTCCCAGAGTACATATATTGATAAGTGTTGAAGAGATTCAACATGGATCAGTCCAAGAAGGGACTGTTGCCAACATCATGGCGTCTTCTATCGAGGGACATGTGTCCTAAACACAAGATGAGAGAGACAACATGAGTCGGACTCCGTTCGCCTCGGCAGTCGGATCGATCATGTATGCCATGATATGTACACGACCTGATGTGTCCTATGCTTTGAGCATGTGCAGTCGATATCAGGCCGATCCAGGACAGGATCACTGGATGGCGGTTAAGATATCCTTAGGTATCTTAAAGAACTAAGGATGTTTTCTTAATCTATGGAGATGGAGAACTTGAGGTATCTGGGTATACCGATGCAAGTTTCCAAACCGACAGAGACGACTTCAAGTCGCAAACCGGGTACATATTTTGCTTGAATAACGGAGCAGTGAGCTGGAAATCTTCCAAGCAAGATACTGTTGCCGATTCAGCAACTGAAGCGGAGTACATTGCAGCAGCTGAAGCAGCAAAAGAGGCAGTTTGGATCCGTAAATTCCTAATTGGATTAGGAGTAGTTCCGTTAGCAGCTGAGCCCGTTCCATTGTATTGTGACAATAGCGGGGCTATAGCACAGGCTAAGGAACCAAGGTCTCATCAACGATCCAAACATGTTCTTCGACGATTCCATCTGATTCGAGAGATCATACATCGTGGCGATGTGAAGATCGAGAAGATCGCATCAGAGGATAATATTGCAGATCCGCTGACGAAGGCTATTCTCTCGGGAAAAGTTTGAGCGACATGTACATAGTTCAGGTATTAGATGCTTGAGTGACTGGCTATAGGCCAAGTGGGAGATTGTTAGACAGTAATGACCCATAGCGTCACTATTTTGTAAATGATATTGTATTATTGTACAAAATTAACTATGTAGTAATGAAATTGCCTTTTACCATTTGTAATTTAATTTACTTTGATATATAAATGGTAAAAGTCCCTATGATTAGTTCCGGATTGTGATGATATGAGACAGTATCATCCATAAAGGTTTAATCATTAAATATCCCTAGTCGTAGTATTATCGAGATTGGACATCGATAATGCGGAATAGACTAGTACTGCACTTGTGCATGTTGTGAGGGCACAACGGCATAGTTCTCATATATTTAAGTATTGGATACTTATGCAAGTACGGTAGGAGGTTGTGTTTTACCGATGGTACGGAAAACAGCTTCGCTCTGGATAGACCCCGCGGAGTCCCATTGGTAGTATGTCTGCGTGTCTATGGGAGTCCCTTCAGGGTAGGTGCATATGATCTTAACCTGAGATTTGCATCGCTAGTACTTACGACAATCGGTAAAATTTAGGTTTGGTGGTCCAGGGCTTTAACGGGTTCTGTGTATACCTCTTCTGGGTTTATCGAGAATCGTAGTGTACTGGGTGTGATGTCAAGATGGAAGTATCACTTCAGACATATGGAGATGATGATCGCGAGGGATACAGAACTAGTACTCTATAATGGTTGCAACCATCGGGATAATATGACTAGGTCAGGATTATCCGATTCAAAGAGACTGGTTGCTTGATGTCCGATATGTGTATCGTACGGGGCAGACACATATCCAGCCCCAGGCCTTACATGTGATCATCCGATACTGGTTCGATATACACTACTATACTACGGTATACTACGCCTGTTATAGATCTAATATTCCAGTAAGAATATTTCTAGAGAATTGGGTAGGCATGGCGTTTTGCTAGAAGCTAACCTTGTCTTGTAAATCGGTAAAAACGTAGTACTTGGTACGTACGTGTTCGAATAGTTCGACAACCGGATTTACTGCCAACATATCTAGAGGTCTCTTGGGTCGCTTCCCGAAGATTCACCGATGACGTATGATTCAAACTCGATTAATCTTGGATTAATTACGGAGAGACTTTATCTTGGATAAAGTACAATAAAAAGAGAGAGAACGATTAATTTAGAATTAATCGTAAAATTATTATATTCAATATAATAATCGGAATTCGATTTCGACGCGAAATTAAAATTAGATTTTAATTCGGGCAAACGAGTTAATTTAGAATTAATTCGTTAGCGACGTAAATAATAATTTCGCTAGGCGCAATTATTTATTTAAATTCGATTTAATTAACGTCGCGACGTAAGTTCGGTATTTCGGAAATATCGGATCCGAACGCGTGAGTGCACGTGGGCCCACTTTCATTTGGAAACGTGTGGGGCCCACATGACACATGTCATTATTTGCATTATTTAATGTTGATGTATTGCATGAAGATACTGTACAAAGCACTCAAGGGTATTGCATGGAAATTGAGTGTTAGACACTCTAAGCCTTTGCATGGTTTGTGTCATAAGTATATTATTATTTAATAATATTATGACATAAATATAAATTGATTTTTGAAACAAAAATCACTTCTCTCTCCTCTCAAGCTTACCGAAACAGTAAGCTCTCACATCCCTCTCCATTTCTTCTTATTTTTGTTGCAAAGGTTTGAAGAAAGTGTGTGTTTTGGAACATTAAATCACATATTTGGCTAGCACCATCAAGGGATCATACAAGGTGTTATGGGAAACTCATCTTAGAGCTTGGAAGGATCAATTAAGCTTGGAACTTCTCTTTCTCTTTTCTGCTTGGCCGAATCCTTCACTGCACAAAGGAGCAAGATTTGTTTCATCAAACGCATCCACATTCCGTTTTTGTGAGTATTGTTTCCGCCATACTTCAATTAGTTCATTCTTATATATATATTTTGCTTGTTTTTGATCTTGGGACATGGTTATTAGATTTCCAACAATATTTAATGTTGTTTTAAATAAACAGTTGGACTGTATTCAACCATTTCAATTAATAGTGATTTTATAATTGGATTATAGTACTCAATATAATTGAATTTAACCAATTAATTTAAAGTTGATATATAGTTAGACTATATAATCATTATAATCGATGTACCTAAAATCGTTGATTCGATAGTTTGGACTGTGGAATCAAGATAATTGACAGATTAGTGTTTAAACATAATCCTTGAGAAAATGTATTTAAACGACTTTAAATTTCAAATTGGCAATAAAACTTCAGGATAGTCCTGGAAACTAAGAAGTTATTCTTTTGATAGAATAACCTCTTGGGCCTAAGCCCGGAGTTGAGCAAAAGTAGAACATGATATTTAGAATATTCATGTGATGATAACTTTAGTGCTTAATCCATTATGTTTGCCGCAAAGACTCATTAATTTCCTAATCAAAACTAAAAAAAGATCAGAATAGGATTATATCCATAGTATGATATTGAAATTAAAGGAACTTCATAGATCTATTCTTAGATCTTAGAAGAACAAATTACAATAGAAAACTCTTGGAGAGTTAATGGGTATACTCAAGGTGACAAAGCCAGAGTTTGCAATAGGGCAAGAAGCGCAAGGCGCATCTTAATTCGACATCCCAGAAGGCCAAGGCTTGGGCAAAGGCTTCTGGGGTGTGGAAAAGGGGCAAAGACAAAGTCATTATAATCTTCTGAGAAGACAAAAGACATATCCCAAGATGTCTGCCTAAAATGTGGCAAACTGGGTCACTGGAAGCGTGACTACCGTATGGACAAGGCAGACATGAAGGAATTGAAGACGAGCAAGGCTCCGACTTCAAATATGTTTGTCATAAACATGTTCACTACTAGTATTAAAATTGAAGAATAGATACTGGATGTGGTACATAAATATGTACTGATGTGCAGAATCTGCTGATAAGCAAGATACTGACTTCAGTGGAGATTTATCTATGAATCAAAAACGGGACAGAGTCGCTGTTTTATAACCGTAAAACCCTAAATTTAGGAACTACCCTTCGGTGTGACTTAAATTAGGAAACTGTTAAAATGTAACTAGTTTTGACTAGATACATTATCTCTATATCAGGTTTAAACCCGTTGTGGGTATACCTTTTATATCTAGAACACTAAGTGTTTTATTTTATAAAGATGATATTCAGATAAACACATTAGATTGAATAACAGTATTTATATTTTGAATATAAATGAATCTCAAACATATGACATGACAAACATAGCTCAAACTGAATTAATCAGTTGAGACTTATGTGCATTGTTGTCTGGGACACAATTAAACAAGACTCGTATATCCACACTTTTGAAGATGGATACTATGTCAGATTTGATTCTATTCAAATAATGTCTACTAAATCTAGTTTATTAGGCAAAGTGCCTAAAACACTTTTACTTTGGTAAAAGTGCAGATGCCACCGATCTGTTAGCCCTCATTCATAGTGACGTAAGTGGGCCCATGTCTAGCTAGGCTAGAGGTGGATATGAATATTTCGTGACCTTTACAGATGTGGCATCGCGTTATGGTTATGTGTTTCTTTTGAAACACGAATCAAAAACTTTTAGAGTTTCGACACGAAGTAGAACAAACAGATCGGCTAAAGTATTAAAACCGTCACGGTTAGACCATGATGGAAAATACTTAAGCAATAATTTTCTCAAATATTTGAAAGAGTATAGTATTCTTTCAATGAGGACTCCTCCCGGAACACGTCAGTTTGACGGTGTGTCTGAACGGAGAAATCGAATTTTGTTGGACATGATAAGGTTAATCATGAGTCGCTCTGAGCTACCATTTCCTTCAACGGAACGCATTATAGTGCAAAACTTATTTTGAATAAGGTTCCATAAAATATTTAAAAGATTACATATTAGATATGAACAGGAAAGAAACTGGGTTTCTCATTCCTGGAGATTTGGGAATGTTGGGCATATGTTTTTGGATGATACCTAAAACTAAAACCCAATCGGATAAGTGCCTAATTGTGGGTTATCCTAGGGTAACCAAAGTATAGTACTTATACAACTCACATGAGAATAATTTAATTGTTGCTCACCATGGCAGTTTTCCTAAGAGGAATACCATGGAGTTCGGAAAACACCTGAGAGGTATAGTTATCTACATTGTGTCGATTACGACGAAACATTTTACCTGTTTCCATGGTTAAAAATCCATTTGGATAATGCTTGCTGATGTTGCATGTTTCATTCATGAAATATGGCAGCTGAATGCCAAAACCGATTTCCTTAACGGAAACCTTTTGGAGGATGTATACAACATCCTGACGGTTTTTTTCGTACCAATGACAAGCAAACAAGGTTTGCGAGTTAATTCGATCCATGGAAGGATTGAAGCAAAAATGTGTTCTTCGAATTATCGTTTTGATGTAATCATAATGGTATATGATTTTATTCAAAACGAAAATGATTCTTGTGTATATAAGGAGGTTAGTGGGAGCGAACTGACAATGAATGTCCTAAGTAATGATGACATATCATTTCTTAGAAATGATATTCCTATAATACAATCGGTGAAAATCTTGACTTTCAAGATAATTCTCCGTAGAATTCTTGGGAGAGACAACCTTTATTCTAGGAAAAGATCTACTGGGATAGATCTAAAGGTTGTTGGTACTCTCCGAGAACTCGTACATTGTAATAAATGTACGCGACCTGGTATCTCATATACTTTGAGTATATGGAGTCACAATCGGGCCAATCTATGTGATAGTCACTGGATTGATGTTAAGAACATCCTTAAGTATCTTAGATGAACTAAGGATGATGTCTTATACTATGGAGAAGGAGAACTTGAAGTGACTGGGTTCACTGTTGCAAGTTTCCAAACCGATATATAAACGACTATAAGTCGTAACAAAGGTATTACAAAGTTTGAATAACGGAACAGTGAGCTGGAAATCTTCCAAGCAAGATACTGTTACCGAATAAACAACAAACGCGGATTAGTACTGCAACTGAGGCAGCAATAGAAGCCTTTTGGATCGATATAATCCTAATCAGATTAGGAGTAGTTCTGTTAGCAGCTGAGCTAGGCTGCAGCACAGGCTAAAATATTAATGTTCTCATCAACGATCCAGATATATACTTTAAATATTCATCTGATTCGTTCGGATCATACACCGTGGCAATGTGATGATCGAATAAATCGTATCAGA
>SKCR01010258.1:0-22769 GCA_019454045.1 Zanthoxylum bungeanum | reverse complement strand
TGTGCCAAACAATGATAATGAATGAGAATACATGTTTGGCATACCCTATGCAAACATTATAGGGATCTTGATGTATGTTATGGTATGTACAAGACCTGATATGGCACATGGAGTCAGTGTAGTTAACAGGTTTATAGGAAATCCAGGTATTGAACATTGGGAAGCTGCTAAATGGATCATGAGGTATTTAAAAGGAATTTGAAAATCTAGGTTTGTTGTATGGATCTAAGAGTGACTGTGAAATACAGTTGTTGGATTTGTAGACTCAGACTATGCTATCGATATGGATGGATGAAGGTCTCTGATTGGTTACTTCTTCAAAGTGCTAAGATGCACAGTAAGCTGGAAATCCTCAATTCAACATGTTGTAGCTTTGTCTAGTAGAGAGAGAGTATATTGCAGCAATAGATGCTACAAAAGAAGCTTTATGAATGAGATTTTGATGATATAACTTGGTCTGAAGCAAGATATTGCTGTGATTTACTGTGATAGCTAGAGTGTTGTTCAGTTGTCTAAAAACCAAGTTTATCATGAGAGGACAAAGCTTATAGATGTGAGGCTACATTTCATGAAAGAGAAGATAACTAAAGCAGCATAAAGATTAAGAATATGGCTTCTAAAGAACTCCAACAGATGCTTTAACAAAATCTTTACCTTCTGTCAAGTTCAAAAAGTGTTTGGACTTGATAGAAGTGACACATAATTGAGATGCGAAGTAATGTGACATGGTTGGTTTAGTGTTTGAATCAAGGTGGAAATTTATAAATTTAATGATTCAATAACTAAAGCATAGATGATCTGCGTGTGCTGAGGTGATCATTGTGTGTTTGTGAGGATCACCGTGTGTGCGATGATAATATGATATTGATCATATGTATTAGGAGCAACAAAACATGTGTAATACAACTGCCGGAGGTGATGATAACAAAATCAATTATAAAGCTCAATTGACTCAATTACCTTCTGCTGTAAGTCACTTGACTTGCTAACCAAGTATAAAGGCAGTTGAGAGCTAGCTTTCTGGGTAGCTTGCTAAGTCGATAACATAGAGCATTTGTGAGTGATTGTGAACTATAGGTTTCTTTGTAAAGAGTTACTACTCCTCTAAAGATTGTAATCCTTAATTATTGATTAATAATAAGCTCTAAATTATTTTCTGCCTGGGGATGTAGGTTTACGCCGAACCACATAACTTGTTCATTGCATTGAGGCTTAACGAGCTTATTCTTGTACTACTACAAAATACAGTTTCTATGATGATTTATAAAGGTTTTTATGGCGGTTTTCAAACTGTCATGTTATCTAGGGTCATAAAAAGTCTCGATTTTTTATGATGATTATAAAACCGCCATAAAAATTTATTTTTATGATGATTATTTCATCAAAATCGTCATAAAAAGTGGACTTTATGATGGTTCTTGAAAATTCGAATTTAGTCTAAGGTTATGACCATATGCATAATTATTATTTCTATAGATTCAAAACATGCACCCTTAAGTCTAACAACAACAAAACAAAGCAAATAATCAATGCAAAAAATAAAATCAATACAAGTAATTTTATTGACAAAGTGGAAAACTCATGCGAGTAAAAAAACCACTCCAAATATCTAGGCTACCAGCCAAAATCCACTATAATGAGAAAAGCTTATAGTGATTGGTATAATACCTATGACAGCAACTCCACCGACTCAAATACCTTTAGATTGTAATAACCCGAAGAACTCATCGAGCCCACACCAATCAACCTTCTTCAACCTCTAAAGTCTCTAAGCGGATCAACCCTGTGAACTCGTAATGCCAGAACTCCTACTACGAATCTTCCTCATTGAGAAATCTGAAGGCCTAGGAAATTGGGTTAAGGTTGTGTTTCTGTTTTGATGGTCACTCAAAATTTAATCTTATCAAAAGAAAGGATACAAGGTAATCAAAAGAGTCTTCAAGGTGAAAATCAAGAAGGTTGAAAGCAATGAAGATTTTAGGTTTTGAATATTGTGTTTTCAACCCTTGTGAAAGTGGCTCAATGTTTGTTTATATAGGTAAGGTAATGATAAGGGATTTCTAGTGCTAATTTGGCTTAAAAACGCATCCAAAATAACCCGCTGCCAATCAGAAAATAGGCTACTGTCAACCATCAAGACAATGACTTATTACAATATGACTTGATCTAATACCTAACCAAGTAGTTTTGAGGTCGATGCCACCACAACCACAAATCTACTCATCTGAAACATCCACAAATAACAGTATACAATGAAAAGCACATGGAATATAAAGAGCAGATAAAAACATAATAAAAATCTCATGCATGTAATGTGGATACAAATTTCCTGCTCTCATTCAATCATGCTCCCCCTAAGACGGAGACATAACAAATATACTAATAGATATACTACTCCCACTTTTTGTCACGAAATGACAATGGGTAAATTAGAAATATGCAAACTTTAACTTACTCTCTCTCACTAACAGCCTTACAAAGTTAGCAAAACAATATACGGGAAGTGAAAACTCAGAAATATGTAACAAAGAAAAAACAGTATGCAATTACACTGACAAACACACAATGAGGAAAAAATAAAAAAACTACTGAAACAACACTGCAAGCAAGTACAACAATGTCCGATCAGTACTCAACTATTTAGGACATGAAATAATATGCTCCACTTTTGGTCATGCTAAATAATACACGCATACATATGACATAAACAATAAAACATAGCAAGCACTTGCGTGAAAAAATAAGTAAAAACTCTTTCGAGTGAAAAGTTTTTTCCCTTATTTTTTCATATTGGCACATCGACTCTTTTGCACTTGAGACTTGTTTAAACTATTTTTTTCCTTTTACTTTTACAAGAGGATACAAATATCACACTGTTAGGTGATCTAGGTATGACAGAGATTAGACTGCCAGTCCAAGAACTAATACATGCGACCAAGCCTCGACAATAAAAAAAATGTGTATGTGAAATGCAAATACAATATATAATAAGGTTTTCCATCACACAAACTCTTGCACATAGAGCATCAAGAAAATTAAAGCATATTATACATGTATAACCATATATCATACATACCATGATCACATGCAACAAGGCTTTCATGCTCTAAAAAGCCATAAAATATTTTGGTCTTTTTCATTTTATATATTTTTTAATTAATTAATTTATTTATTTATTTTCAATCACAAAAATAATAAAAGACAACATGTCTGGTTAATTATCCAATGGTACGTAAAGTTGTATTCCCAAGTGCATATCATAGTACCGTCCATTCGGAATCGGCTATGAAATTTATGTCTGGGTTTCCATCCTATATACCAATGAACATATAACAAAGACAAAATAAACACACATATATGCAGTGAAAATAAAAAACATGCAATGTGAAAATATGAATGCAGCAACTAAAAAGAAGTACACCGAAGTGCACTCTCATCATGGCTGCTAGGGTCAAGGCATCCAGAAGGTGATGGGAAGTCATCTCGCTTCCTCACCCAAACTTTCTTAAGAGTCTCATTTACTTGAGAACTCCTAGTTAACAGTGCAAATTTCTCACTAATCAGTAGAGTCTTTCTTGCTAGTGTAGAAACTTGAGATGCTAAATTTGAAAAATCAAACCTAGTTGAAACACTCATAGGCCTTTTCTTGTATTTGTGCAACATGAAGCACTTTGGCCTAATGTGTTGTTCATTGCCACAGTGATGGTACACAGGTACAAACCTCGAACAAGAGCGAGGTTTACCTACCATACCTCTATATTGAGCTTGGTACATAGGACGAGGAACAACATGGGAAATCACATGACTACAATCAACAGGTTTCATACCTAAGTCTAGTTTATGAGGGATCAGTACAGCTCTAGACAATGACGTCTTATCATAATTAGACTCAACGTTAATCTCTAACATGCGGTCTAGTTTATCAGTCCCACTAAGAAAATACAGAAAATTAGGTTCGAGTATTTTCGAGTTCAGTTTCTAAAGATTTGACTATATCAACTAGTCTTTTATTCCTATCATCAAGGTCATCAATCATCAAAAGGCTTTGCTCAAACTTAGCTTGAGTTTTATTCTTCTCTAGCTCCACTACTCTCATCCTCTTATTGACCTCAATATTTGTCTTCTTGATAGCTAGACTCTCATTAAATAATTCAGTATATGTTACCTGAAGACTATCTTCATCTACAGAGTCATCATGAGAGAATTCTGAACCGGCAACCACATCACTAACTTTATCCTCTCTCTCATCGACCACACTGGCAGTAAAAGCAATGTAATTATTTTTCTCCTTAGGAGACTCATCAGAAGTAGAACCACATTCTGAATCACTAAGAGAGACTGCCATAACCTTCTTTCCCATTGACTTAAGGTATGTGGGACATTCAGACTTAATATGCCCATACCCTTCATATTCATGGCATTAGATAGCACAATATTTGCTATCCTTATCCTCTTTAGACTCTTTCCTACGATAGCTACTATCCACAGTTAAAGGTCAGAGACCAAGTTCAGGCTCTGATACCAATTGAAAATTCGAATTTAGTCTAAGGTTATGACCTTATGTGGAATTAAACATAAAAAACTAAGACAAGTCTTAATTATTAATTCTATGGATTATCAACATGCACCCTTAACTCTAATAATAATAAAACAAAGCAAATAAATCAAATCAAAAAATAAACTCAATAAAAGTAATTTTATTGACAAATTGGAAAACTCGTGCGAGTAAAAAAACCACTCTGGGTATCTAGGTTACCAGCCAAAATCCACTATAATGAGAAAAGCTTATAGTGATGGTAAAATACCTATGACAGCAACTCCGTCGACTTTAATACCTCTAGTTTGTAATAACCTGAAGAACTCATCGAGTCCACACCAAGCGGCCTTCTTCAGAACCTCTGAAGTCTCTAAGCAGATCAACCCTGTGAACTCCCAATGCCCGAACTCCGACTATCAATCTTCATCCTTGAGAACTTTGAAGGCTTCGTAAATTGGGTTATGGTTGTGTTTATGTGTTGATGGTCACTCAAAATTTAATCTCATCAAAAGAAATAAGATAAGGTAATAAAAAGAGTCTTCAATGTGAAAATCAAGAAGGTTGAAAGCAACGAAGATTTTAGGCTTTGAATAATGTGTTTTTAACCCTTGTGAAAATGGCTCAATGTTTGTTTATATAGGTAGGGTAAAGATAAGGGTTTCTAGTGCTAATTTGGCTTAAAAAACGTCCAAAATAACCCATTTTGCACAGACTTTCGTACACACCTCAAACGCAAAGTTTCTGTCTCAGGACGTTCGAACGCTCAAATGAACGTACCTCGAACGCAGGTCGCAGACTGGTTTTTAGGTGCAATTTAAAATACTTGTAACTTTCTCGTCCCTTAGCCAAATCATGCGCTATATGTACACGATCTTTGTCGAGTATACTTTCCAATGAAACTGACCTCATGTCAATTGAAGCTCTAAATATTCTGGAATATCTAAAAAGTGAACGTCGCTATGATATCTCTATCTGATGTTGTCCAAATACTTGTCCAATTGCTTCGAGAACTTCAACACTTATTACAACTCAATTTAACTTGTTTTGTTATGGACATTACCAACAAATATGGAACTAACAATTCTTATGTGAAAATCGTTATAAAAGTCGAATCTTTTATGACGATTCTTATGTATAACCGTCATAAAGTCTATCTTTTATGACGGTTCTTATCTTAAAATCTTCAATGTAGGCACTGCATTTTTGAATATAAGTCCGATGATGAGCCTCGTGCGAAGGCACTACCTCTTACGCCGCGGAAGTCGCGGGAAACGGACATCGGAAGGGAAAAGTCAAGAATTGACGTTTTGTTGGACTTATTCGCTCGTTTAGTTTTGGGATTGCTCGTTGGACCTCCGTTTCAAAATCACCCTTGGCCCAAAACCCTATTCTTCCTTGCTCACTCTCGGCCAACACATAAATTAAACGCTCTTTCACGCATCCATTGCCCCTCACCACACCTCACGTTCATGCACCATGCAACAAGCCTTCACGCCATTCACTCCCCACACAACCTTCACGCCTCTTTTGCCCCTTTCACGTGAACCATCTCCCATGCAAAGCCATGCAACCAAACTCCACTCATTTACCCCTCCACTAACTATTCAAACAACCAAATTAACCTTCCACCAAGCATGCCCCACGTCCTTGACCTCCAAATTACCTTACCCCCCCATTTTCAACAAAGTTTTCCAAGCCATTTAATAGCCTCCCATCACCATTTAATCAAGCAAACCCCATACCATTAAACCTAGCACCCCAAGCCCATTGTCAAAGCCATCCCCTTTCCATTTTTTTTCAACAAAGTTAGCCACCCAATTAATAACCCTCATTAATGTTAGCCTACCCAATAAATGCACCTCCATTTTCCTATATAAAGAACCCTTATACCCCTTGAAACCCCTAGCACTTTCATAGCAGATAGACAACACAAAAACACCCTCAAAACTCCTCCCCCTTCACGCCTAAAGATCCCCTTCCAGCAGCCCCTAAGAACAAGTCTTCCATTCACGCAAAAGTACCTCTGAAGTCAGTCCTTGTCCACGCCAAATTAGCCTCTCAAATAAGCCTTTGTTCACGTCAAAACACACATGGAATAAGCCTTCATCTCACGCCTAAAATAGCAATAAATCACCCCTTCACTTTGTCCCACATCGCCTAGGAAATCCCCTCCCTTACTCACGCCTAAACTCACGCCAAGCAGCCCCTCTCTCCCAGAATCCCACATCGCCTAGGAAATCACTCTCCTTGTTCACGCCAATTGCACTCAAACGCCCCTTGCACCTCACGCCCAAACTGCACTCAAACAGCCCAGCAAATCACGCCATTCTGCCTCCCTAAATTGCCTACACATCACCGAAAATTGCCTCCCCAAATAGCATGTAATATCACCGAAAAACAACCTCCATAAACTGCCAGTAAATCACCGAATTCTGCCTCCTAAAATAGCCCAGCAAATCACGTGGAACACTCCCCAAATCTGCCAGTAAATTACCAAAAATACAGCCCTCCAAACACGCCATTCTGCCCCTGAAATACAGCAAAAACTGCCAATAAATTAGCCCAAAAAACTGCCAAAAACCCACAAAATTGCCCAGTTTTTTTCCGCGAAAACTGCACAGTTTTATCACTAAACTGCCCCATAAAACTTGTAAACTGCAAGCTAAAAAAGCCCGCATTACCGCAAAATGGTAAGCTTAAACTGTGACCAGAAACCGCAGTGAAATGGAGTGAAAAAGCCACCTAAACAGCGAAACAGCGAAGGAAAGCGCCGAACCAGTAAACCGGAGGAGTTGAGGAGCATCAACCCTTCCGACGACCGTATACCGCACTTTTGAGAAACAAAAAAAGAGGTTAGACCTGAGGGCACCTATTTTATTTATTATCCTTTATTTTTAGTTATTTTTTACTTTATTTTGCATGAGAATTGTGGATTGGTGTTATTATGTGATTCCGGATGGACGAAATATTTGTTATCTCTTGTGGTATATCGGATGGAAACTCGAACATAAATTCCGTAGCTGAATCCGAATGGACGGTATTGCGGTTTGCACTCGTGATACAACGCCACGTACCACTTAAGAGATTCACATATTTCGTTTCATCCAACCTTGTATTCAAGCATGATTAGGCCGTTAGAATGTTATTTTATTTTTTAGTATGATTTAGTTTTAGTACGTTATTTCTTTATGCATGACTTAGTTATTTTCTTTCGCAATAGGAATTTGATTTACGTTTAGGTCGATATTTATGATTATTATGTGATATCGTATGTTTGCCGTTATGAGAACTCACTTTTAAAGCATGCAAACTTAGATTTAGGCCTTATAGGAATATAGATTATTTTCGCAAATGTATGTTGAGTAGACTTAGTTAAAATTGCACAAATCCATTCATTACAAATGAATTATGTAAGGGACCATTCCGAACCCAACGGTTTGAGGTTTTCCCTTGCGAGGGGTGAGTGCGACCTTAAATCATTTCCCAGTTCACACTGGGCGGCGACTCCATTTTATTTCTCCGATTTAGTCCCCCGTGGGCTACTCCATACTCCCAACTAGGCCGCGAGCCTGGAACAGCGTCGTCGATTTCTGTGTCCTACCGTCTGGCGACTCCACTGGGGATAGAGAATCGGCCCCGAAATAATGTCTTGTAATATTTGTGATTTGTGCTTTAATTAACCATGTCTACTGTGGGTTTTTGGAGTTTAATCAAAGGCAATTATTAAGGCTAGGTGATGGTTTGGTGTCTTCCTTCATTCACTACCTTTCTATAAGGAAAATCTGTGAAGGCATCAAGATAATCATTCACCCGTAGCTCACTGTGATGTACTAATTTGGAGGACTTATTGTTTATTCCTGTCACTAAGGCAATAAGAGGCTTGGTATTTAAGAGAGTTCGCTCCACCCTCCCTCTGGGGAATCTACAATAGGAAATCCATTTGACAATTAGTCACATACCATAATTCGTTGGCACGTACCATAAGTTATAAAAAAGGTGCGCTCACTTGGTCGCTCGAACCCTTGAGTGAGGAGTACTAGTTATGGGCAATCCTTCGTCAGCGGGAGCCTTTGTTTACATTCCTTTAAACCTACATGTGAACCATAGTGGTATGACCAATAAAAAATATTTCTTTATGTTTGTGTTTGGGATCATCGTCATTTGGATTCAGTTGGACCTCTTGTCAAGAGATATGAACTTGTTGGGCCATTTAAACTGGGACGAGTTCGTGTCCTTTGACAATTGGGCCAAAAGCTTCTAAAATACCGATGGGCCATTTTATGTTTAGGCCTTTTATTATTTGAAGTTGTTTAGCCATATTATCGCAAAAGTATAAACTTATTGGGCCTTTTTAACTGGGATAAGTTTTCACCGCGCAATAGTATGATTGAATGCTTTAAAATGATAATGGGCCGACTTATATATTCTATACATCGCGTGCATCTCATGCATCTCATGCATACACGCATCATGTTAACCCCATGTGTCTTAAAAGCCATCATAGATACCCGTTGGGTTAGGGAAGAAGGAAGACTCGTCAGAAGACCATCAGCCAACATGAGCGAGTCAGTCAATGAGGGATCCCGCCTGGATCAATTGGAGACCAAAGTAACCGAAATTATTGAGATGTTGCAAGTTTTGACTAATGCTGTGGCCAGTTTGACCGTACCCCGTATAGCCAATAACAGAAAGTTTTACAACCAGAATGGAAAGACCATTGGGGAACCTTCAAGGACCAAGCCCACTCCCTATGAGATTGCCCCTATCAGAAACAGATGATTCTCCAATCTTGGTAGAACTTTGTCAGAGGTATTTGAAGAGCTGAGAAGACAATGACTTTTAAATCCCTTAGAGCCTAGACCACTTCCAAACCCTGTGCCACACTACCTTAACCTAAACCTTTACTGTTACTTCCACCAGTAACATGGCCATGACACCGACAACTGCACCCGCCTTAGGCACGAGATCCAAAACTTCATTGATACCCATAAAATACCCGACCCGGAAAAAGGACAACCCAACACTTACAAAAAACCTCCACCCACCCACATGATCAACTCCTGCCTACCCGACGACCCTGTCTTCCAAACCACAACCACCAAACTTCTCACATGGGGATACGAGACAACAGTGGTAAAGGTGAAACGGAGCAGATGAGGGGTTTTGGAAAAACTTCTCAGACAGTGACGAGACGGAGGTTGCAAAAAGGGGAAGTGAATGTGAAGAAGAACTATTGCTGTTGGAGAAACTGTTGGTCGAAGGAAGCAAGAAGACGAGGGAAAACGAGGTCGCAAATTATTAGGATGTTCGTTTCCCGGATCTTATTCAATTATGATCCTGCATTTTTAATAAAGACATTGATTTTATCTACTTGTTCGAACCTTTTCTTAATGATAATAAAGACGTGCATTTTGTTTACTTGCCTGAGTCTCTTCATTTCAACCTGCAACATGAATATATTTGACAAAAGCATTCAACCCTGGTACTATGATATTCAGCGATACTTAGAACACGGGGAATTCCCGAAAGAAGCAAGCAGAAAAGATAGGATAGCCATTCAGAAGTTGGGAAATGGGGCAGTGAAGTTGTCAAATTTAAAAGGAAACGAGTTCACCGAGCCGATCAACATGGACAGATTGAAGCTGTATTTTGCCTAAGGAAGAGAAAACCGAGTAATCATCAAGGGAACCGGTGGAAGACCTAACCCAACGGAATAGAAAATTCATCCATGCATGCATGCATGCATACACGTAACATACTTGCATTCTTTTATGTTTTGTTTTGTATTCACAGGTTTCAAAGAAGAAAAAAAAAGAAAGCGACGAAGGCAAGCCAAACAGAAACAACAATAGTACAGTTTCAGGAATGAATAAGTATCAGTTTCAGAAATGAATCAGTATCAGTTTCAAGAATGAACCAGTTTCGGGGAGGAAACCCTGGGTTGAGCCTCATATTAGTATGAGTTCCGGGAAAGGATCTCAGGGGGCGAAGCCTACATTATCAGCGGTTGAAAGGGAGAATTCCATGGAGTGAGTGAGTGAAAAAAAAAGAAGAGAGAGAGAGAGAGAAGTCTTTGATGGTTAAGCATATGTCCGATGATGACATTGTTTGCTGTAGGGAGAAACTTTAGAAACGATAAGTGCGAGATGTACTCTCTTATCCGGTATTCTGAGTAATTGATCACAGCTAGACTCGTGAGCACTTGATTACATGATCTTAGCAGCAGAAGCCTGAGTGGTTGGCGAGATGACTAGTTGAAGAGATATTGGATCAGTGAATGACCGTTTTTCTGGATGTCCATCCTGGTTTACTTATGCTACGATATATGATATGGTTGGAAATAAAGAAAAAGTCTCTACAATGAAAAGAAAAAGAAAAATAGACCGCCTATAACTGATAAGCGTGAATCTACCCATGGGCGAGTATTAGGACCACCATGAGGAGAAATGCTACCTTAAAGGGTAGGTGTGTCAAAGAAAGAAAAAGAATGAAAAGAGAAAAAGAATGAAAAGAAAAAGAAAAAAAAGAAAGTTCAAAATGAAAAGAAAGAGACAAGAACAAAAGAAAAAGACCATATCATGTTGAGTATGACGAAGTAATTACAGAGTGTGATCAAGACATCTAGATTGGTTAGACCCACTGGTCTGATTCTCCGAGACGAAATCATCAAGTTGGCCTACTTAAGGATTAAGCTGCGAAAGAACCTTGGCACACACACACTGGGAGTCTAGTTCAGATCAATCATTCAGACGAGGGGATCTGAGTGTATTAAGTACTTTGAAGGTTCTCTGGTTTTGACGCTGTAGGCACTGCATTTTGCATGTAAGTCCCTATGATGAGTCTCATTTGGAGACACTACCTTTTAAGTCACGGAAGTCGCGGGAAACGAATGTCGGAAGGGGAAATTCAGAATAAGTATATCATCAGATTCAATTTGCATGTTCACTGCTTTCGTTCGTGCTGCGTTCGTGAACACGTTTGAGCGTCAAGCAGATTGCGGGCGTTCGTGCGACGTTTAAATCTGCGTTCGAACGGTGCCGGTACTTCTGGTTTTGCTGCTAGCCTCACGCCCAAGCCCAATTAGCCCACCAAAACCCACCCAAAAATAATTAAAACATTTAAAACATGTCAAAAATTAAAATAATATCCTTCCTAAATTAAATAAAACAAATAAACCTATTCCTAATTTAAACAAATCATGTCCCCAATTAAATATTTGTTTTCCTTGTGTGACACTAATAAATGACATCTCTTTAATACACAAATCTTATTCCTTTTCAAACATGGATTCACCCTACCATTTGCCTATAAAAGAAACCTAAATCCAACCCCTAGAAGCTCTAGCTCATTCATACAAAAAAAACTCTTGGTCCATTTACACATAACATTCACAAGAACTTTCAAGCATTCAAAAAATCTCTTACATTGCCGTCCAACCAAACCACCATCAAAACCAGTTCAGCCGCACATCAACAAGTCAAAAACAGCCGCATATCACCCTTAAAATAACCATACATCCACAGAAAAATAGTAGCCCAAATACCTTAAAACCGTAGCCTAAATCACCAAAAACAGTGAACAAAAAATACACTTTAAAATCCTTAAGATTACTGCACAAAACAACCCCATAATACAGCAAAAACAGTCCAGAAAACTACAGCAAAAACAGCAGCGGAACGGAGTAAAGACAGCGGTCCAAACAATGAAACAGCGAAAGGAAGCAGTGAACTAGTGTACCGGAGGAGTTGCGGAGCGTTAACCCTTCCAACGATCGTGTATCGTACGTCCGAAAGGCGATTTAAAAGGTTAGACCTGAGGGCACTTCTATTATTCATTTTTATTCATCTCTTAATTGTTTTATTTATTTTCTTCACATGAGAGTCGCCTGTGGATGTGTGTTGTAACCCTTGGATGGATGGGAACTGTGTCGTCTTTTGTGGTATATATGATGGAAACCCAGACGTAAATTTCGTAGCCAAATCTGAATGGACGATAGTGCGGTCTGTACTTGGGATACAACTACACGTACCACTTGAGCAAACGGCACATATCTTGCTTCGTTTTATCTTGATTATTTATTATCCGCATTTTATATTTCACCATTTACTTTCAGTAAGTTATTTGTTTGTTTATTGATGATGCGGTGCGCATGGGCTAACTAGGGTGGATTAAAGGTCCTCTATTCGAGGGAAAATGCCCAAAGGCTACCTTTACCACGATGTTTTGCCGCGCTGGACGAAGTATGTTTGATTAAATGTGAGATATGTTTAATCGGACATACGGAGTTCCACATCATTGTCTTATTCATTTGCATGCATAATAATATAATGCGCATGGGCTTAGTATGTTAGTCTAAAGGTTCTCAATTTGAGGGGAGAAAGGTCAAAAAGGCTACCTTTACGACAATACTTTGCCGTGCCGGACGAAGTGGTTTGATTGAATGTGAGATACGTTTAATCGGATATACGGAAGTCCACATTATTGTCTTATTCATTTTTATGCATTATGATGTAATGCACATGGGCTAGCTAGGGTGGATTAAAGGTCATCTATTCGAGGTAAATGCCTAAAAGGATACCTTTACCACGATGTTTTATCGTGCCTTTTGTTATGTCATTGACCTTTCACATATCATTGCTCTATTTACGCATGTATTGCATTCTAGTGCGCATGGGCTAACTAGGGTGGATTAAAGGTCATCTATTCGAGGGAAAATGCCTAAAGGCTACCTTTACCACGATGTTTTACCGCGCCGGACGAGGTAATCAATTGAATGGGAATGAGTTCAATCGGGCACACGGGGTCCTACATTGTGCATCTGTGTATGTGTTTGCGTCGTCTATCATGCATCAAGTCCTGTCCCATTCGAACGCGTTCTCGGACGCTATACGAATGCAAACCTTCTGTTTCCTGTTCGAACGCGTTTACAAACGCTACTCGAACGCGCATGCATTTTGTTTCATCAGGTCTTGCCCTGTTCGAACGCGTTACCAAACGCTATATGAACATTGACCTTATGTTTCCCGTTCGAACGTATTTACGAACGTTACTCGAACGCGCATGTATTTTATTTCATCAGGTCGTGTCCCGTTCGAACGCGTTATCGAACGCTACACGAACACGAACCTTATATTTACCGTTCGAATGTGTTTTCAAACGCTACACGAACGCGCATACACTGAATGTTGGTCTACTCTAAGCTTCCCAAGATCATTAATTAAGCATGAAACAAGTGTAAATACAATTATAGGAGGTGCAGAATAACTCACAATGATCGGTAGAGATGCTACGAAGAACAAAAAGAACTTCAACTTTCTGCCTTCTCCAAGCTCGGTAGTGGGCTGCTCGGTGTGGGGACTGCTTGGAAGTGGCTTGTCTTCCTCCTCCAAGAATCGGCCATGGATGTCCTTTGAAGCTCCAAACTTTATGACAAACTTCCATGCTCACGAACTCACTGCTCTATCACCTTGGTATGCCTCCTATGGTGTGCTAGCACTTGGATCTTGCAACAAAATCACTCATTTCTTGTCTTCTTTTTCGGTCAAACCAGTGAGAAGGAAGAAGGAGATGGCCTTGAGGCCGAGAGAGTTGAAGAGGAGCTTTTGACTCCAAAACGTAAATAACGAGAGAGAGAGAGTGAAAATGAAAAAGTTGTAATAGGTTTTATATTTTCCAAAATTAATAAACCATTTACCACTTTTTAATTTCAAAAAGACAAGCATTAAATGCTTTCTTTCATCTCACATCAACTCACATCAATCAATCAAATGTCACATCACTCAAAGTGACATGTGATTTGATGATTGATGTGACTTACGATTTGACGCTTGATTTGACTTGCGTGCCGCGCTCGAATTCGAAATGCGAATGCGCTCGCAAATAATCTCGGGCTCGGGTTCGCTAATTCCAAATTAACGAATTTTCCGTTACGTCGTAATTAAACGATTACGCCTAGTGAAATCACTATTTACGTCGCTAACGAATTATTTCTAAATTAATTCGTTCGCCCGAATTAAAATCTAATTTTAATTCCGCGTCGAAATCCAATTACGTATAATATATCAAATATATTATTTTATCGATTAATTCCAAATTAATCGTTCTCTCTCTTTAATTGATATTTTATCCCAGATAAAATATCTTCGCAATTAATCCCAGATTAATTTGCTCTCTCATTGAATTAATCCCAGATTAATTAAAGTACGAGTCATACGTCATCGGTGAATCTTTGGGAAGCTACCCATGAGATCTCCGGAATTGTTGGCAGTAAATCGGGTCGTCGGACTATCCGAACACGTAAGTACCAAGTACTACGTTTACACCGATTCACAAGACAAGGTTGGCTTCTAGCAAAACGCCATGCCTACCCAATTCTCCAGAAACATGCTTACAGGAATAAGCGATCTATATCAGGCATAATATACGTGGTATTGCGTATTTCTATCCAGTATCGAATGATCACGTGCTAGGCCTGGGGCTGGAATTGTGTCTGGCCTTAACGAAGCACATGTCGGATGTCTGGTAACTAGTCTCTATATCGGATAACTATGACCTAGTCATATTATCCCGATGACTGCAGTACTTAAGAGTACTAGTACTGTATCCTATGTGACTATCATCTCCATATGACTGGAGTGACACTTCCGTCTTGACATCACACCCAACACACTACGATTCTCAATATACCCAGTATTGGCGTACACAGAACCTGTTAAAGACCTGGACGACCTCAACCAAAGTATATTGATTGTCGCAAGTATTTGCGGTGCAAGTCTCAAGTTAAGACCAAATACACCTACCCTGATTTCGGACTTCCATAAACACATAGTCATACTACCAATGGAGTTCCGATGGGGTCTAATCCAGAGCAAAGCTGTTTCCCGTACCATCGGTAAAACACAACCTCCTATTACACTTGCATGAGTATCCTATACCCAAATATATGAGAACTATGCCGTTTTGCCCTCACAACGCGCACAAGTGTAATACTAGTCTTTTACGTATTTATCGATGTCCAATCTCGATAATACTCTGACTATGGATATTTAATGATTTATCCTTCGTGGACTGATACTATCTCATATCATTCTCCGTCCAGGAACAAATCATAATGACCTCCTATCATTTATACATCTAGGTGATCTAATCACAAATGATAAGAGCGCAATCTCCTTTGTCATATAGTTAATTTGTACAACAACACATGATCTGTACAAATAGTGACGCTATGGGTCATAATTGTCCAACAATCTCCCACTTGGCCTATAGCCAGTCACTCGAGTGCTTGACACCCGAACTATGTACGGTTGGCTCAAACTGCTGAGAAATACTTTCGTCAGCGGATTTGCATGATTATCTTCTGATGCGATTTATTCGATCATCACATCGCCGCGATGTATGATCCGAACGAATCAGATGATTATCGAAGTATATATCTGGATCGTTGATGAGACCATTAATTCTTTATCCTGTGCTCGAGCCTAGCTCAGCTGCTAACAGAATTATATCTAATCTAATTAGATTTTTTATCGACCTAGATGGCTTCTATTGTCGCCTCAGCTGCAGCAATAACCCGTATTTGTTGTTTATCGGTAACAGTATCTTTCTTGGAATATTTCCAGCTCACTGTACCGTTATTCAAACTGTATAGTACCGTTACGACTTATAGTCATATTTTATCGGTTCAGAAACTTGCTACAGTGATCCCAGTCACTTCAAGTTCTCCATCTCCACAGACTAAGACAATATCCTTAGTTCTCTAAGATACTAACAGATGTACTTAATATCAATCCAGTGACTATCACTTGGATTGGCCTGTTTGTGATTTCATATGCTCAAAGCGTATGAGACACCAGGTAGCGTACATTTTCCAATGTATGGTTTCTAGGAGAGTTTTCTCGAAAGGCAAGCTTTCACTGATTCTTATTATGGGAATATCATTTCCAAGAAATGACATATTATCATTATTTTATAGGACAACCACTGTCAGTGCGCTCCCACTAACCCTCTTATATACACAAGAATCTTTTCGTTTTGAATTAAATCATAAACTATGATAATTCCAAGAACCTAATGCTTGCTTCAATCCAAACATGGATCAAATAACCTGCAAACCTTGTTTGCTAGTTTTGGTACGACAAAACCGACAGGATGTTGTAAACATCCTCCAAAAGGTTTCATTTTCAGGAAAGCGATTTTGCCGTTAAGCTGACATATTTCATAAATGAAGCATGCAACCCTAGCAAGCATTATCCAAATGGATATACCGTGGAAACAAGTAAAAGGTTGAATCATAATCAACACAATGTTGATAACGATACCTTTCCGCTAAAAGCCTAGCTTTATACGTTGGTATGTTGCCTTCCATGTATGTCTTCCTTGAAGACTTATAAAGTACCAATAGGCACAATGCCTTGCGGTACATCAACTAGTGTCCAAACTTGTTGATATACATGGAATCCATTTCGGGGTCATGAAACTTTGTCATAATAGGGAGTCGATACCTTGTATCACTTCCTTGTACGTAGTCACTTGGTATACCTCAATAAGATTGACATCTTCATGAGGTGAGATCAGAAACCTATACCCCAGGTTGTTTTCTGAATCTCTCAGACATACGCGGTTCTTGTGTATTCGAAGATTATTGGTAATAGTTTCATCATTGACGAACTATTTATGTTCCATTAAGGAATATGTGCCTTGAATAGTATTACTCCGATTTTCATCGAGTTTTACTATCCTCCCACTTACCACTGCATATCGGTATTCCTCTTAGGAAAACCACATGGTGAGCAACAATCTAATTGTTCTCATGTGAGATGTATAAGTACAATACTTATGGTATCACTAGGATAACCTACAATTGGAACTTATCCAATTTGGGTTTTAGTTTGGTATCATCCAAACGTATGCCTAGCATACCCAAATTTCCAGGAATGAGAAACCCGGTTTCTTTCCCGTTCATATCTAATATGAAATCTGTCAAACAGATTTTAATGGAACCTTATTCAAAATAAGTTCTTGCACTGTTTAAAACTTATCCGTTGAAGGAAATGGTAGCTCAGAGCGACTCATGATTAACCTTATCATGTCCAACAAAATTTTGGTTACTCAGTTCGGACACACCGTCAACTTGACGTGTTCCGGGAGGAGTCCTCATTTGAAAGAATACTCTACTCTTTCAAGTATATTCGAAACTTATTGCTTAAGTATTTTCCATTACGGTCTTACCGTGACGGTATAATACTATAGCCGATCTGTATGTCTATTTCGTGTCGAAACTGTAAAAGTTTCCGATTTGTGTTCTTCAAAAGTAACACATAACCATAACGAGATGCCACATCAGTATAGGTCATGAAATATTCATATCCACCTCTAGCCTAGCTAGACATGGGCCCACTTGCTTCACTATGAACTAGGGCTATCATATCAATGGCATTTACACTTTTACCAAGTAAATAGTGCTTTAGGCACTTTGCCCAATAAACTAGATTCGCAGACTTTATTTGATTGGAATCAAATTAGTCCTGGTACCCGCTCTTCAAAAGTTCGGATATGCGAGTCTTGTTTGATTGTGTCCCAGACAACAATGCCACAAATTAGTTTCTTCTGATCAAATCAGTTTGAGCTATCTGTTTGTCATATTATATGTTTGAGATTTATTTATATTCAAAATATAAACTCTGTTATTCACATCTAATGTTTTTATCTCAATATCATCTTTATATAATGAAACACTTTAGTGTTCTAGAATATAAAGGTTCACCCGCAGCGGGTCAAACACTGATATATAGATAATATTCCTAGTCAAACTAGTTACATAATAACAGTTTCCTAACTTAAGTACACACCCGAGGGTAGTTCCAAAACTTAGGTATCTATGGTTAAAACAGCGACAGTCGTCCCGTTTCCAATTCACAGATTAATCTCTATTGAAGTCAGTATCCTGTTTATAACAGATTCTGAACATCAATATATATATATATATCACACTAAGTATCTAAAATCCAATTTTAAATACTAGTAATGAATATATTGTTGACAAACATATTTGAAGTCAGAGCCTTGCTCGTCTTCAATTCCTTCATGTCTGCTTTGTCCTAACGGCAGTCACGCTTCCGTGATCCCGTTTGCCATATTTAAGGCAGACATTTTGGGATATGTCCTTTATCTTCCTAGAAGATTATAATGATATTGCCTTTGCCCTTTTAAACATTCCAGTAGCCTTTGGCCAAGCCTCGGGTTTCTAGAATATCGAAGTAAGGTGCGCCTTGCGCTACTTGCCTAATTGCAAAGTTTGACTTTTATCTCCTTGAGAATAGTCATTAACTCTCCAAGAGTTATCAATTGTAATTTTAGTACTTCTAAATCTAAACATAGATTTATGAAGATCCTTCAATTTCATTGTCATACTTTAAGGATTTAATCCTTAGTTCTGATTCAGAAATTAAGGAGTCTACTGCGACAAGCTTAATGGATTAAGCACTTAAGTTATCATTACATAAATCTTCCAAAGATTATGCTCTACTATTTGTTTAACTACGGGCTTAGGCTTAATATATTATTTTATCAAATAAAATAACTTATTATTTTTCCAGGACCATCCTGAAATTAAATTCCCAATTAGAAAAAATAAACCATTTAAATACATTTTCCTTAGGATTATGTTTTAAATGCTAATCTTTCAATTTTATATCTTGATTCTAACAGTCCAACTATTTAATCAACGATTTGTGGTACTATTTATTATAATGATTATTATAGTCCAACTATATAATCAAATATAATTTAAATTAATTAACCTCAATTACATTGATTACTATAATCCAATTATAAAATCAACTGTAAATTGAAATTAATTAATTCAAATATATTGATTACTATAATCCAATTATATAATCAACTATAATACAGTCCAACTGCTTTAATTAAAACAACAATTTAAATATTAGTCCAACTAACATTTAATTGATTTGACGAATGATATTTGTTTGAGCGCGTATGGCGAGTAATTGAACGAATATTGCAAATTCAATTCTTGCCTCCCACTATTTTTCGGCGAGCCTCTAACCCTCTTTCGAGTACTCAGGAAACCGCGTTTCCTAGTGGGCTAGGATCCCGTTAAATATCACACAATCTTGACTTTGGCCAACAAATTGTATGATAATTAACTAGGTAGATCTCTAAGATCGATTGGATCCAATCCAATTCCTAGATCCGGTAGGGGGACATCCAAGTCCGAAACATATATCTTATATATGCCAATACATCCAATGTATTACCTAACCTTTTTCCTCTGAATCAACTAAGCCTTGGCTTTGGTACAACAAACTTAATGATCCCAGTCAAGCGCGACCCATTGACCATGGAAAGCTTCGTAATCAATGTCGATGGACAAGAAGTGGTCTTGACTTTGGCCAACAAACCAAAACTTGGACAAGACACCAATATGGAACAAAGCCTTCGTGATTCAAATACATCCTCGATAGAAAAAGGCCTTGACTTTGGCCAACAAACTAATGCCGTCTCGGATCTTGAGTGAGAATCACTCAATGGAAGGAAAGACGCTTAATATTATTTGAGGGTTTTCGCGTGCAAATTGGCAACCAATTTATTATCTTTGTTAAGGTCTCATCATCATACACCCTTAAACATGCATTCTAAACAAATAATAAAGCGCGTATAATAAAATAATAATGATATGCGGATGGATACTTTACACAATGATCCTAGATCAAATCTCTCTCTTTCTCTCTCCCGCTAGCACAAGTATTACTTCTACCCATTACACTACACTTCTAAAGAAACCTCATTTACATTGAGGGGAATAGGTGAGAAGAGAATACAAAGAATGAGGAGGTATAAGGCTGGACACGCAGGTCCAATTAATAAATCAAATTTATTACAATTTCCAAAATTGCCCCACCCATATAATATCCATCCGATATACATTATTCATGCATCGTAACCATGTATTCACACAAGCATGTTATCAATCAATCTAATCAGATTAATTAATCTGATAATTAGTGATCATCCAATGTTCAAACAACGATTTGATTTTGCTCGAGTCAAACTCGTTTTGCGAATAAGTACTCAAAGTACGAATTCTCGAATTAAATTAAATTACATAATTAAATCCAATTCAATTTGTATTTAATTCTAATTCACTATTTAATTCCAAATTAAATACTACACTTTAATTAAGAACCTTTGCAACTTAAATTCCAAATTTAATCGCTACGGGTCTCAAAGCCCGATAAACGTCCAACGTCAATTCAATTAAAGTCCAATGGGCTTTTAATTAATTTCTTGAGGCGTGGACTTTTGGTCAACTCGGGTCAAACCGAATAACCAAAATCCAATCCGGGAGTTACCCCATAAGCCCATAAATCAATTTAGGCCCATTAGGCCCAATTAAACTTTAAAGGTCCATTAAGTCGCGTTTGGGCTTTATGGATGCGGTTTTGGGCCTAATTGGATCCAACCAACTATACCTAAACCCAACTTTGTACAACAAAGCCCAATGAGCCCAGTAACAACTTAACAAGCCCAAATCCAATTTTAAGCCCAATTAAAAAAAATCAAAAATTCCAAATTTCACATTATAATAAACCAAAGTGTATAGCATTATTAATTACCCAAATCAATATTTCCAAAACACCAAATTTGTACAATTAATCATGCTTATCATTAACAAAACATGTCCAACACATTTTGATCAAAATCAAACCCAATTATTCATGCATAAAGTGTCGGCCAAGGAGGATTTTCTGTAGGAAACGATTTCCCTCGCGCAGCGGAAGCGATTAGGCTCACTGATCGAACTTGAAAATTTTTTCTACTCTTCCCTTTGCTTGGCTGAACCACACCAGTGGATTCACTGATGTTTTGGACAAAATCTCAGCTCCGGAATAGCCCCGAAACAGTCCCCGAACAGCCCTTGAACTGCAGTGAAATAACGGACTGTTTTGGACACTTTATGGGCGCGAACTGCACCCAGTTTCAGGTCTGATTTGCGCCACTCACTGCTCAATTTCAGATCTGATTTTTCTCCAAAAATCAATCCTAACACAGCCCTAAAATTATCCTAAAGTTTTTCCCAAAATCCCGAATGAAAACCAAACAAAACGGAGCTCCCTGAGAACTTGTATCTGCGCAAATTGCAGGGATTCCAGGGGCTGGTTTCCGTGACTTGTGTTAAGTATTTGGGGATGTTTTTCAACGTCACGAGGTCTTCCGAACTATGTCTCGACACTAACGGAGGGTAGTGTGGGCTACACTCACAAATTAATCTCTAAACGGTTTAGAGAATAATCACACACACCAAAAGAATTCTCAACTCTTGAGAGCTTGGAGAAGGAGATGGAGGCTAGGTTTTTTGATTTTTTTGGATCAGAAAAATTAAATCATATTTTTTCTTTTATACTTATGGTTAATTCGTTTCATTAAACAAATCAACCACTAGTCTCCCATTGCTCTTGAAATTTGGCCAAGGGGGGGATTAGGAATCCTTGTTTTATTTTGCTTCCAAAATAAACAAATCCTACTCCCTTTAGGACTCCAAATTTTCGGCCAAGGGGGATTTAATTTGGATTTGATTTTGTTTCCAAAACAAACAAATCCTATCCCTAATATGACTCCAAAAATTCGGCCAAGGTAGGGGACAATTAGGATTTGATTTTGTTTCCAAAACAAACAAATCCTATTCCTTATCCAATAAGGAATCCTACCTTGGTAATAATCTTAGCCTTATTAAATTATATCATATATAATTTAATGTTCTAATTTAATAATTATCATATATAATTATTAATACTTTATATTAACTTTTAATATAAAGTCTCATGTGTGATATAATTATTATTAATCATATTAATAATATTTATTCCTTTTGTGAGTATATAATTGGACCATCCAATTATATTAGCTCCGCTATAGTAAATCGAGCTAGCACGGGGACCAAGTGGAAGTACTATAATTGGACCATCCAATTATATAGCTCTATAGTATTCTAAGATCCAATAATCTCGAAATATTAATTAAGCTCTTAATTAAATATTACGAATTATTAACTCCGGGTTATTCCACTAAAAACCCGAAGTTGCACTCTCGTCGCCGTAGATGAAATATAAGGCCGAAAAAAGTCGGTGTCCACCGATATAGTCATTGCATACGAATTGATCCTTCACGAATATCTCGTAATTAGAGCCGGGTCATAATATCCGTTATA
>SKCR01010257.1:0-22767 GCA_019454045.1 Zanthoxylum bungeanum | reverse complement strand
TATTTTTTTTTACCTTAAGTATCATTGATTCTCTAATGAACGATTTATTCATAACAATTATGAATGTAAATCTTTCTATTCGTAATAGAAAGTCTTGAGCGCTCTAATCGTTCAAGTACCAAATCAACCCTTAAGGAATATACTCCTCTACTTCTCGTTAGAAGGAGTGAACTCCATATCTATGTAAAATATCCTTAACTACACACCAAACCATGTCCCAAAAAACATAGATATTGGTCCGGATTTCTACACCAACCCCACCTTTGTAAATCAAAGGACATATCCTACCATGCAAGAGTTCATAGTACACTCGTGATTTAGATCTATATATGACCATTTAGTATATTGAAATGAATTTCTTTATTTAACGAATATTGTAAGAAATTCATTTCTATCTAGGTCCAGTCCTATATGATCACATCATATAAGGTGCCTTCATTCTTATGTCACTACATGGACGATCCCGGATTAATGTCGCTATACATTTATAGAATGAACCGCAACTATAGATAAATCATAAATAAAGTACCACTGCTTTGTTTGCTTTCTATGGACTATTTTAGATTACTAACTTCAGACTTAAATCCTTTTGTGTATGACACTCATACACTAAGACTGAAGACACATAAGTAATCAATGGTAAACAAGATAATTAATAATATGCGATTTAAATCAAACAATTTATAAATGAATAATGCATCTTTTATTCAAACAAATAATTTTGTTTACAAATTACATGAAGCTATAAGACATATATCCCAACAGCTATCTGGAAATTATTACTAAGATACTGAAACTATGCCCTAATAAAATCATAGAGCAATAAAATAGAGAAAATGAGTAAGTGAATCCCAAAAATTTCCCATTTCCAGCAAGCATCTAACCGACATCCAAGCTTCAGCAGTGTTCTTCGAGCCCACGACATCTAGATGTACGACCTGAGGACACCGTCATTCACTTTCGCATTTTTGGAGTTTCTGTACTAATATAGTATCTCTGACCGGACATCTATCACATCCGACCAGACATGCACACATTGTCTACCGATAATACACATATCAGGTTGCATTCACTGCTTTCTTTAGTTTATTACTACCATTTATTATCCTGTTATTATTGTATTATTGTATTACTATTTTTTTTATTTTAGTGTTATTCCATTGTTGTCCTTTATCTTATCTTACACATGTACTCATTGCACTATTATTTTATTACCGATATGCATGAGCTGCTAACTTAGTGATATTTATGCATGTGACTATCATGTTTCTACTTTTGAAATTATGTATCTATTGTCTCGTTACTATTATGACTTTGCATGATTATGTTTTTATTTTCTGGTATAATCATGTTTTTGATTTGTTGTTGCTATAAATGTTATTTGAATGCTTTTACGATTCTAGTTTGGTACAGTACCTCCAACCGAACATTGATAAAAATATTTGGACATTAAGTACCCAAAAAGATATATATTCTGATCCGTTTGACTAGTACTTTATCATTGCTTTAATAATTTCCAAACATTTATATTTTAATAATCTAGAGACATTTACTCGCTTTATTTTATTTTCTTTTATTTTGTAATTACGCCATTTGTATGTCTTAAAATTGCTTTTGTATGATGTTGTATTATAAGATGTGAGGATACCTATTTTGAACGTAAATATTATACTGGCATTAATAAGAGATTTTTTAGAACCCAAACAGGTTTAAGGTCGAACGTTGCGAGGGGCGTAATACGGCCTTAAATCATTCCCAATATTTCATACCGTGTGGCGACTCTTTTATTTTCCGGTTAGTCCCCATGTGAGATTATCGACGCTCTTTATGGGTTGTGTGCCCAATACTATAGTGGTCACCGACTTCATAGGCATAGCATCAAAATGATTCGCTCCTACAGATGGTGACTCCGGTACAGATAGAGAATCAGCCCGAAAAAATACCTTGTAGTATTTATAACAAGATTGAGGTTAACTTCATATTTTGCATACCCTTTTTAATCCCGATGGAGTTACATATCGAGAAATCACTTTCACTCAATACGGTGGATTAGTATGTAATGATAACTATATCTTATTAGCATGTACCTTTGGGTATAAAGGTGCGTTCATTTGGTTGATTGAACCCTTAGGTGGGGAGACCTTGTTATGGACAACCCTTCATATCATTGGGTATAAAAAAAAGGCACGTTCACTTTGTCGATTGAACTCTTAGGTAGTGAGATCTAATTGTGGATAACCTTTCACCGATAATAGCCTAAGCCTTACCAATTTAAGCTTACATGAAAGCCCTCATGTGTTATCTTATAGAAGTTTCTCTTATGCTTGTGTTTGGTCCCCCAATCATTTGAAGTTGTTTGAACTTTTTGCTATAGGATGTAAAAATTGTTAGGCCTTTTCAACTGAGATAATTTTGCATTTCATGATGATTGAACCAAATGCTTTGAAATGATAATGGGCCACCCTATATGCAAGCCTCGTTGGGTCTAAGAAGTTTAGTTATGATCCAAGAATGCCAAAACATAAGTCTGATACCGCTATTGGCTTTCATCCAGAAAAGGTACACCTTGTTTTTTCTCGTTTGGATATCTCTAAACATTTATAAGCCCATCCCCAAAATAATCGTGATTACTAAGGGTCCAATTCATCGCTTTTAGACGATGGCACGATCCACATATTATGTTTAGTCATTATATATATGGGTGATCATTGTCTTTTAACAATGAAACGAAACCAAAGTAGCCAAGGTTTACCTCTAGCATAGGAGAGAATGGGTTTATGTACCCCCGTTGGTGTATAAATACAGCCAAACCTATGCCAGATATGAACTTACCACGTATGTGGGAGGAATAAAGTTGGAATGGTATATATTGATGTTTGAGTACACCATTCATCTCATGCATTGCATGCATACATGTATCATGATAACACTTTGTGATGTAGCTATCATAGCGACCCGGTTAGAAAATAAAGTAGACTAGTTAAGAAACAGCTAGCAGACTCAGAAATGGCCAGCAGTGACAACTCCTATATAGATCAGATGGAAACCACCATGAATAAGATGGAAGAAACACTACTGACCCTGACCAATGCTCTTGCTAACCTGATAGTGCCTCATGTATTAGAGGCTGAAACTAACGAAAGAAGGCATAAAGAGCCCAAGAATAAGACAACTAAAGAGATCCATATTCTAGATGATGTTGAAGACTTGCTCGAATACGATATGGGAAAGTGGCCAAGTCTCATACTAAGGCTGAACTGCAGAATTAAAAGAACAAGTAAAATCAGTCACCTAAAAGATAAAGGGTAAACATGAAGAAGTCATATATTACAGTGCCATGGGTTTTGAAGAACAACTCCTTATCGAGTTTAAGATGTCTGATATGACCAATTTCGATAGAAACAGAGCCTCAAGGCACACATTCGCCATATATGTCTATGATGAGTGCTACTGGCTTGTCCGAGTGCCAAGTTCTAAAAATGTTTTGCATGTCGCTCAAATGAGCACCGATGATATGGTACCATAGCTAGAAGAAGAAAATTAACAATGATTGGAGAACTTTGGCCGAAGCATTCCTGAACCAATATGTCATGGATATAAAGATTGATTTGACACTCATTGGCTTGGAAAATACCAAGCAGAAGAAAGAGGAGAGCTTCGAAGAGTACATAGATCGTTGGAGAAGCCAATTGTTGAAGATGCATACAAGGCCAACAGAAAATGACCAGATCAAAATGATCATCAAAGGGACCAAGCCCTCTATCTATAAGAAGTTAAGGAGGATGAGTTCCATGATCTCTAACTTCCGGCAATTGAAAGATATTGTCATGGACATAGAGGAAGAAGAAGTAAAGAACAAGAAGCTCTATGGCCAAGGGCAATATAAGAAGAGCAATAGAGGAGGCTCAGGACACGATGCGGTTGAAGTGAACATTGTCCACTTCTACAACTTGGGAAGACCAATGTCCAAGCTTTCGGAAAAACTGGAAAGACAAGGCCTACTGAAATCGCTGGAGCCAAAGCCTATGCCAAACCCAATGCCGAACAAACTTGATCAAACTCTATACTGCCATTTCCACCAGATCCAATGCATGAGACGGACAGGTGTGCCGGCCTCTGGTATGAAATCTAGAATTTGATTGATGCCGGTAGAATACATGATCTTGAAAAAACCTCAAATATAAACTAACCAAGTTCTAAATTATTGTATTTGAATCCTTGTTCTTTCTCTTTGTCATGTAATGACTCTTTTGATAATGAAATAAAATTGATTTTACAAAAAATTTCCGACTCTTAACAAAATGGAGCATGTCTAAAATCTTAAAAAAAATCCTAAAATTTGGAATCACTAGTAGAATGCTATCCCATATTGCGCAGTAAAATTTAAAATAGAATTACATTACTTAGAAAGAATTTATGATGGCACAACTTGTGGAGAGGTCAAAACACTCAATAGTCATTTGACTTTTTTTCCGAAATTAAGGCTGAAATGACACTAAGTTAAGAAGATGAAGCAAACAAAAAAGAAAAAAAAATTGTGAAAAAAAAGAGAGGAGAAAAAGTAAAAGGAAAAGATAGAGGTGAAAATGAATAAAAGGAAGGGTAAATCCCATGAAAACTACTCAATTATTTGAATTGTTTAGTAACTAGGAGTATCGTGAACCCCATAACTATTTTTGCGTCCAATAAAAACTCAAATATCGAGTATGCAAAGCAACATGAGTTGGTGAAATTGTTGAGTAACTAGGGGCTCGTATCACAAATGTGAGGCCTTTAAGTCAAAAGGTAATTTGACGATTTAAGGAAGCTAGGGATGAAAATAAACCCTATATAAAACAAAACTTTTGGAAAATTATGAAACCTTGTTGATCCTTAACTACGTGTTAAATTACCCTAGTGATGGAAAAGATGAGATAACTAAAGTGTTAGCACCGATCTACACTTGACACTAGCATAAACTAATCCGGGGTGCACCTATTTTTGTATGAGAATCACACACACCTATGAGAAAAATTTGAAAGGTTAAACCTTTGGTTGAAATTAAGTAGACAATGATCATACGTTGAAAAGAAATGGGATTTTACAAAATAAAAAGAAAGCTTTTGAGAACATACGAATAGTCATTCAATGACAAAAGATAACTTTGAAAGCAAATTCGATGATTTGGGAGCTCTGAAGGACAACAGAGATAAACAGTGAGGCAAAGCCTAATGATGTCTATGCAGAGAAGTATCGCAATCCATTCACACTCTCAAGCCGATAGAACGGGCATGCGACCAAAGATCATTTGAACACATACATACATATGACATTTCTTTTTTAGGAAAATGATATAAAGCAAGCAGAGAAGTGTTGGGGTTTTCCAAGCTTCCCAAGATCATTTCAAGCAATGAAAATAAGTGTGAATACATCGAGGAAGTCGCGAAATACTCACATCGATCGGTTGAGCGACGCGACGAAGATAAAAAACTTTCTGCCCTCTCCAAGAATGGCTCGGCAGTGAGCTGTTGGTCTTCTCCATTTTCGGTCTTTTGGTTGAGCTCCATCAAGCTCCAAGCTTTGTCAAATGATTCCAAGATCATGGGTGGACTTCCCTATCACATTCGCATGTCTCAAAAGTGTGCTAGCACTCAAGAAATTTGCCACAAATTTCCCACTTGGCTTCCCTTCATTCTCGGTTTTCTAGGAAGAAAACAGAAGAAGAAATGCCCACCATGGGCGTGAGAGAGGGAGAAGAATTGTGAGAGAGAGAGAGAGTTGTGTGATGGATTTGGAAAAAGTGTATCTAATACCACTTTTTAATTTTCCAAAAAATAAATTAATTGATTTCAAAAATCAAAACAAATACCAAATATTTAAATATATTAAATGTCTATCATGCCATCACACTTGAGTGTATTACACTCCACCATCAATTTCCATCAATCAATCAAATAAAGTGACAAGTTGTCACATCACTCAAATTGACTAATGATTTGACGCTTGATGCGACTAATGATTTGACGTTTGATTTGACTTGCGTGCCACACTCGAATTTGAAATACGAATGCGCTCGCAAACAATCTCGGGCTCGGGTTTGCTAATTCTAAATTAACGAATTTTCCGTCGCGACGCAATTAAATGATTATGCCTAGCAAAATCACTATTCACGCCGCGAACGAATTAATTCTAAATTAACTCGTTCGCCCAAATTAAAATCTAATTTTAATTCCGCGTCGAAATCCAATTTCGTTTAATATATCGAATATCTATTAATTTATCGATTAATTCCAAATTAATCGTTCTCTCTCTTTAAATGATATTTTATCCCAGATAAAATATCTCCGCAATTAATCCCAGATTAATTTTCTCACTCGTCTAATTAATCCCAGATTAATAAAAGTGCGAGTCATACGTCATCGGTGAATCTTCGGGAAGCGACCCATGAGATCCCCGGATATGTTGGCAGTAAATTCGGTCTTCGGACTATCCGAACACGTAAGTACCTAGTACTACGTTTGTACCGATTTACAAGACAAGGTTGACTTCTAGCAAAGTACCATGCCTACCCAATTCTCCAGAAATATCCTTACAGGAATATAAGGATCTATATCAGGCGTAGTATACGTAGTATTGCGTATGTGGATCCAGTATCGGATGATCACGTGCTAGGCCTGAGGCTGGAATTGTGTATGCCCCGTGCGAAGCACATGTCGGATGTCTGGTAACTAGTCTATATAATCGGATAAACTTGACCTTGTCATTTTATCCCAATGACTGCAGTACATAAGCGAACCAGTACCGTATCCTACGTGACCATCATCTCCATATGACTGGAGTGACACTTCCGTCTTGACATCACACCCAACACACTACGATTCTCAATATACCCAGTAGAGGCGTACACAGAACCTGTTAAATCCCTGGACGACCAAAACCAAAGTATATTGATTGTCGCAAGTATTAGCGGTGCAAGTCTCAGGTTAAGACCAAATACACCTACCCTGATTTCGGACTTTCATAGACACATAGTCATACTACCAATGTAATTCCGAGGGGGTCTATCCAGAGCGAAGCTGTTTCCCGCACCATCAGTAAAACACAACCTCCTATTACACTTGCATGAGTATCCTATACCCAAATATATGAGAACTATGTCGTTATGCCCTCACAACGTGCACAAGTGTAATACTAGTCTTTTACGTATTTATCGATGTCCAATCTCGATAATACTCTGACTAGGGATATTTAATGATTTATCCTTCGTGGACTGATACTGTCTCATATCATTCTCAATCCAGGAACAAATCATTATGACCTCATATCATTTATATATCTTGGTGATCTAATCACAAATGATAAGAGTGCAATCTACTTTGTCACATAGTTAATTTGTACAACAACACCATGATTTGTACAAATCGTGACGCTATGGGTCATAATTGTCCAACAATCTCCCACTTGGCCTATAGCCAGTCACTTGAGTGTTTAACACCTGAACTATGTACGGTTGGCTCAAACTGCTGAGGAAAAGCTTTCGTCAGCGGATTTACATGATTATCGTCTGATGCGATTTATACGATCATTACATCGCCACGATGTATGATCCGAACAAATCAGATGATTATCTAAGTATGTATCTGGATCGTTGATGAGACCGTTAATTCTTTAACCTACGCTGTAGCCTAGCTCAGCTGCTAATAGAACTATATCTAATCTAATTAGATTTATAATCGACCCAAATGGCTTCTATTGCTGCCTCAGCTGCAGCAATAACCCACATTTGTTGGTTTTTCGGTAACAATATCTTACTTGGAAGATTTCCAGCTCACTGTACCGTTATTTCAAACTGTATAGTACCGTTTTGCGACTCATAGTCGTTTTATCGGTTGGGAAACTTGCAGTAGTGATCCCAGTCACTTCAAGTTCTCATTCTCCATAGATTAAGACAACATCCTTAGATCTCTAAGATACTAATGGATTTTCTTAATATCAATCCAGTGACTATCACTTGGATTGGCCTGTTTGTGAATCCATATGCTCAAAGCGTATGAGTCACCAGGTCGCGTACATTTTTCAATATACGATTTCTCAGAGAGTTTACATGAAAGCCAAGCTTTCATCGATTGTATTATGGGAATATTATTTCCAAGAAATGATTTATTATCATTATTTATAGGACATCCACTGTCAGTGCTCTCCCACCAACCTCCTTATATACACAAGAATCATTTTCATTTTGAATTCAATCATACTCCATTATGATTACATCAAAATGATAATTCTTAGAACTCAATGCTTGCTTCAATCCATACATGGATCGAGTAACCTGCAAACCTTGTTTACTAGTTTTGGTACGACAAAACCGACAGGATATTGTAAACATCCTCCAAAAGGTTTCCTTTTCAGGAAAGCGATTTTCCCGTTCAGCTGTCATATTTCATAAATGAAAGATGCAACATTAGCAAGCATTATCCAAATGGATTTACCGTGGCAACAGGTAAAAGGTTGAATCGTAATCAACACAATGTTGATAACGATACCTTTCTGCTAAAAGCCTAGCTTTATACATTGGTATGTTTCCATCCATGTATGTCTTCCTTGAAGACTTATATTGTACCAATAGGCACAATGCCTTGCGGTACATCAACTAGTGTCCAAACTTGTTGATATACATGGAATCCATTTCGGATGTCATGGTACTATGCCATAATAGGGAGTCGATACCTTGTGTCACTACCTCATACGTAGTCAGTTGGTATTCCTCAAAAGATTGACATTTTTATGAGGTAAGATCAAAAACCCATACCCCAGGTTGTTTTTCTGACTCTCTCCGACTAACATGGTTCTTGTGTATTCGAAGATTACTGGTATAATTTCATCCTTGATGAACTATTTGTGTTCCATTAGGAATCGGTGCCTGGAATAGTATTACTCTGATTTTCATCGAGTTTTACTATCCTCCCACTTACCACTGCATATCAGTATTTCTCTTAGGAAAACCCGCATGGTGAGCAACAATTACATTGTTCTCTGGTGAGGTGTATATGTACTATACTCATGGTATCCCTAGGATAACCTACAATTAGGCACTTATCTAATTTGGGTTTTAGTTTGGTATCATCCAAATATATGCCTAGCATTCCCAAATTTATAGGAATGAGAAAACCCAGTTTCTTTCCTATTCATATCTAATATGAAATCTTTCAAACAGATTTTTATGGAACCTTATTCTAAATAAGTTCTGCACTGTTAATACTTATCCGTTGAAGGAAATGGTAGCTCAGAGCGACTCATGATTAACTTTATCATGTCCAACAAAATTCGGTTACTCGGTTCGGACACATCGTCAAAATTACGTGTTCCGGGAAGAGTCCTCATTGAAAGAATACTATACTCTTTCAAGTATTTTAGAAACTTATTACTTAAGTATTTTCATCATGATCTGACCGTGATGGTTTTATACTTTAGCCGATCTATTTGTCTATTTCGTGTCGAAAATGTAAAAGTTTCCGATTTATGTTTCAAAAGAAACACATAACCATAACGCGATGCCACATCCGTAAAGGTCACGAAATATTCATATCCACCTCTAGCCTAGCTAGACATGGGCCCACTTTCTTCACTATGAACTAGGGCTAACAGATCGGTGGCATTTGCACTTTTACCAAGTAAATAGTGTTTTAGGCACTTTACCCAATAAACTAGATTCGTAGACTTCATTTGAATAGAATCAAATATGTCCTATCACCCACTCTTCGAAAGTGTGGATATACGATTCTTTTTTAATTGTGTCCCAGACAACAATGCTACAAATTAGTTTCTTCTGATCAAATCAGTTCGAGTTATTAGTTTGTCATATTATATGTTTGAGATTTATTTATATTCAAAATATAAATTCTGTTATCCACATCTAATGTGTTTATCTTAATATCATCTTTATATAATAAAACACTTTAGTGTTCTAGAATATAAAGGTAAATCCGCAACAGATTATAAACACTGATATAGAGATAATGTTTCTAGTCAAACTAGTTACATTACAACAGTTTCCTAATTTAAGTACATACCCGAAGGGTAGTCCCTAAATTTAGGTATCTACGGTCAAAACAGCTACTTTCGTCCCGTTTCTGATTCGTAGATAAATCTCTATTGAAGTCAGTATTCTGCTCATAGCAGATTCTAAACATCAATACATATTTATGTATCACACTAAGTATTTAAAATCCAATTTCAATACTAGTTATGAACATAATTATGACAATCATATATGAAGTCAAAGCCTTGCCCCGTCTTCAGTTCCTTCATGTTTGCTTTGTCCAAATGGCAGTCACGCTTCTGCGATCCCGTTTGCCACAATTTAGGCAGACATTTTGGGATATGTCTTTTATCTTCCCAGAAGATTATAATGATTTTGCCTTTGCCTATTTCAACACCCCAGAAGCCTTTGGCCTAGCCTTGGTTGACTAGAATATCGAAGTAAGGTGCGCCTTGCGCTACTTGCCTATTGCAAATTTTGACTTTGTCTCCTTGAGAATAGTCATTAACTCTCCAAGAGTTTATTATTGCAATTTAATACTTCTAAAATCTATGAATAGTTCTATGAAGATCCTTCAATTTCAATATCATACTTTAAGGATCTAACCCTTAGTTCTGATAAAGAAATTAAGGAGTTTATTCTGTAAGTAAATGGATTAAGCACTAAAGTTATCATCACATTAATCTTCCAAAGATCATGCTCTACTATTTGCTTAAGTCCGGGCTTAGGCTTAATATGTTATTTTATCAAATAAAGTAACTTATTAATTTCCAGGACCATCCTGAATTTTATTCCCAATTTGAAAAGTAAACCATTTAAATACATTTTCCCTAGGATTATGTGTTAAATGCTAATCTTTCAATTTTATCTTGATTCTAATAGTCCAACTATTTAATCAATGATATATGTACTATTTATTATAATGATTACTATAGTCCAACTATTTAATCAATTATAATTTAATTGTTTGAATACAGTCCAACTGTTAATTAAAACAACAATTTAAATATTAGTCCAACTAACATTTAATATATTTGACGAATGATATTTGATTGAGCGCGTATGGCAAGTAATTAAACGAATATTGCAAATTTAATTATTGCCTCCCACTATTTTTTGGCGAGCCTCTAACCCTCTGTCGAGTACTCGGGAAACCGTGTTTCCTAGCAGGCTATGATCCCGTTAAATATCACACAATCTTGACTTTGGCCAACAGATTGTATGATAATTAACTAGGTAGATCTCTAAGATCAATTGGATCCAATCAATTCCTAGATCCAGTAGGGGGACATCCAAGTCCGAAACATATATCTTATATATGCCAATATATCCAATATATTGCCTAACCTTTTTCCTCTGAATCAACTAAGCCTTGGCTTTGGCACAACAAACTTAGTGATCCCAGTTAAGCGTGACCCATTGACCATGGAAAGCTTCGTAATCAATGTCGATAGACAAGAAGTGGTATTGACTTTGGCCAACAAACCACAACTTGGACAAGACACCAATATGGAACAAAGCTCTCGTGATTCATGTTGGACAATTATGACCCATAGCGTCACTATTTGTACAGTTCATGGTGTTGTTGTACAAATTAACTATGTGACAAAGGAGATTGCACTCTTATCATTTGTGATTAGATCACCTAGATGTATAAATGATAGGAGGTCCCTATGATTTGTTCCTGGATTGAGAATGATATGAGACAGTATCAATCCACGAAGGATAAATCATTAAATATCCCTAGTCAGAGTATTATCGAGATTAGACATCGATAAATACGTAAAAGACTAGTATTACACTTGTGCGCGTTGTGAGGGCATAACGACATAGTTCTAATATATTTGGGTATAGGATACTCTTGCAAGTGTAATAGGAGGTTGTGTTTTACCGATGGTACGGGAAACAGCTTCGCTCTGGATAGACCCCCTCGGAATTCCATTGGTAGTATGACTATGTGTCTATGGAAGTCCGAAATCAGGGTAGGTGTATTTGGTCTTAACCTGAGACTTGCACCGCTAATACTTGCAAGAATCAATATACTTTGGTTGCGGTCGTCCAGGGCTTTAACATGTTAAGTGTACGCCTATGCTGGGTATATTGAGAATCGTAGTGTGTTGGGTGTAATGTCAAGACGGAAGTGTCACTCCAGTCATATGGAGATGATGGTCACGTAGGATACGGTACTAGTACTCTTATTACTGCAGTCATCGGGATAAAATGACAAGGTCATGTTTATCCGATTATAGAGACTAGTTACCAGACATTCGACATGTGCTTCGTACGGGACCGACACAATTCCAGCCCCAGGCCTAGCACGTGATCATCCGATACTGGACAGAAATATGCAATACTACGTATACTACGCCTGATATAGATCCTTTATTCCTGTAAGGATATTTCTGGAGAATTGGGTAGGCATGGCGCTTTGCTAGAAGCCAACCTTATCTTGTAAATCGGTATAAACGTAGTACTAGGTACTTACGTGTTCGGATAGTCCAACGATCGAATTTACTGCCAACATATCCGGGGATCTCATGGGTCGCTTCCCAAAGATTCACCGATGACGTATGACTCGCACTCTAAATTAATCTGGGATTAATTAGAAGAGAGAAAAAAATAATCTGGGATTAATTGGGGAGATATTTTATCTGGGATAAAATATCAATTAAAGAGAGAAAACGATTAATTTGGAATTAATCGGTTAAATTAATATATTCGATATATTAAACGAAATTGGATTTCGACGCAGAATTAAAATTAGATTTTAATTTCGGGCGAACGAATTAATTTAGAATTAATTCGTTAGCAACATGAATAGTGACTTCGATAGGCGTAATCATTTAATTACGACGCAATGGAAAATTTATTAATTTAGAATTAGCGAACCCAAGCCCGAGATTGTTTGCGAGCGCATTCGCATTTCGAATTCGAGTGCGGCACGAAAGTCAAATCAAGCGTAAAATCGCTAGTCACATCAAGCGTCAAATCATGTCACTTTGAGTGATGTGACAATTTGATTGATTGATTGATGGTGGTAGTTGGAAGGCATTAATTGTCTTTTGCCTTTTGACTTTTTGAAATGAAAAATGGTATATGGTTAATTGATTTTGTAAATTGAAAAAATCTAATACACATTTTTCTTTTCATTTCTCTCTCATTGTTCACGGTTTGGAGCCAAAACTCATCTCTCTTCTTCACGCCCATTTGGGCTGTTTTCTTCTGGTTTTGCCGAGAAGATGGGAAGCAAATGTGGTGATTTTTGTGGCAAAAATCACAAGAGCTAGCACTACGAGAGACATGCGAAGGTGATAGGGAAGTCCACCCATGAACCGGGAATCGTTTGACGAAGCTTGGAGCTTGACGAAGATGATCCAACAATGGCCGAAAAAACCAGTGAGCTGTGCAGTCCACTGCCGAGCAGAATGTGAAGTTTTGTTCGCCAAAGCGTCGCTCAACCGATCGATGTGAGTATTCCGCAACTTCGTTGATTTGTATTCGCACTTTTTTCATGCTTGTTTTATGATCTTGGGACCTTAGCAAACACCAACAATGGTATCAGAGCAAGGTCAAAGCATGAAAATGTTTAGG
This sequence comes from Zanthoxylum bungeanum, assembly GCA_019454045.1. Lineage (NCBI taxonomy): Eukaryota > Viridiplantae > Streptophyta > Magnoliopsida > Sapindales > Rutaceae > Zanthoxylum > Zanthoxylum bungeanum. The sequence continues at coordinate 9,158 of SKCR01010257.1, read as the reverse complement.
GCTTAAAATTTGGGTAAAATTGATTTTGAGCATGTATAATGAAATTGGATGAATTAGTATGCTTAAATGTGTTTTAATTGATGATTGATTGGATCAATTTGATGAAATATTGTTTGGAACAAATTTCCCCAAATTTTTTGGTGTTGGCCGAAAGTTATACCCTATTATGTCTTGGTGATTTTTTGATTTTTGATCATTGGATGTGTTGGAAATCATTCGGGAATGTTGATTTATGTCGATTGTGGATTTAATTGGATTGAAACCAAATCGGATATAAAATTCCCTAAATGCCGAGACTTTGAGCATGTAAAATTGGGTTTGATTTTAATTAAATTGTGTTGGACATGATTTAATATTAATGAGCATGATTAATTGTACAAATTTGGTGTTTTGGAAATATTGATTTGGGTAATTAATAATGCTATACACTTTAGTTTAATTAAATGTGAAATTGGATTTTGTAATTTAATTAAATTGGGCCTTAAAATTGGATTTGGGCTTGTTATGTTGTTATTGGGCTTGGTTGTACCAAGTTAAGTTTAGGCCAAATGGATTGGATCCAATTGGGCCCAAAACCGCATCTATACCCCAAATGCGACTAATGGACCTTTAAAGTTTAATTTGGCCTAATGGGCCAAAATTGATTTATAGGCTTATGGGGTAATTCCCGGATTGGATTTTGGTTATTCGGTTTGACCCGAGTTGACCAAAAGTCCACGCCTTAAGAAATTAATTAAAATCCCATTGGACTTTAATTAAATTGACGTTGGACGTTAATCAAGCTTTGAGACCCGTAACTATTAAATTTGGAATTTAAGTCGTATAGGTTCGTTAATAAAGTGTAGTATTTAATTTGGAATTAAATAGCGAATTAGTATTAAATACAAATTGAATTGGATTTAATTTTGTAGTTTAATTTAATTCGAGAATTTGTACTTTGAGTACTTATTCGCAAAACGAGTTTGACTCGCGCAAAATCAAATCGTTGTTTGAACATTGGATGATCACTAATTATCAGATTAATTAATTTGATTAGATTGATTGATAACATGCTTGTGTGAATACATGGTTGTGATGCATGAATAATGAATATCGGATGGATATTAGATGGGTGAGACAATTTTACAAATTGTTGTAATAAATTTGATTTATTAATTGAACCTACGTGTCCAGCCTTATTACCTCCTTATTCTTTGTATTCTCTTCTCACCTATTCCCCTCAATGTAAATGAGGTTTCTTTAGAAGTGTAGTGTAACGGGTAGAAGTAAATACTTGTGCTAGCGGGAGAGAGAAAGGGAGAGATTTGATCTAAGATCAACGTGTAAAGTATCCATCCGCATATCATTATTATTTTTTTATATGCGCTTTATTATGTGTTTAGAATGCATGTTTAAGGGTATATGATGATGAGACCTTAACAAAGATAATAAATTGGTTGCCAATTTGCACTCGAAAAACCCTCGCAAAATATTAAGCGTCTTTCCTTCCATTGAGTGATTCTCATTCAAGATCCGAGACTGGCATTGGCTTGTTGGCCAAAGTCAAGGCCTTTGTCCGTCGATGATGTGTTTGAATCACGAGAGCTTTGTTCCATATCAGTGTCTTGTCCAAGTTGTGATTTGTTGGCCAAAGTTAAGACCACTTCTTGTCCATCGACATTGATTACGAAGCTTTTCATGGTCAATGGGTCGCGCTTAACTGAGATCACTAAGTTTGTTGTGCCAAAGCCAAGGCTTAGCTGATTCAGAGGAAAAAGGTTAGGTAATACATGTGATGTATTGGCATATATAAGATATATGTTTTGGACTTTGATGTCCCTCTACTGGATCTAGGAATTGGATTGGATCCAATCGATCTTAGAGATCTACCTAGTTAATTATCATACAATTTGTTGGCCAAAGTCAAGATTGTGTGATATTTAACGGGGATCCTAGCCCACTAGGAAACACGGTTTCCCGAGTACTCGACAGAGGTTTAGAGGCTCGCCGAAAAATAGTGGGAGGCAAGAATTGAATTTGCAATATTCGTTTAATTACTTGCCATACGCGCTCAAAACAAATATCATTCGTCATATATATTAAATGTCAGTTGGACTAATATTTAAATCGTTGTTTTAATTAATAGTTGGACTATATTCAAACATTTCATTTATAATTGATTATATAATTGGATTATAGTAATCAATGTATTTGATTTAATTAAATTATAGTTGATTAAATAGTTGGATTATTGTAATCATTATAATAAATAGTACCGTAAATCGTTGATTAAATAGTTGGACTATTAAAATCAAGATAAAATTGAAAGATTGACATTTAAAACATAATCTTAGGGAAAATGTATTTAAATGGTTTAATTTTCAAATTGGGAATAAATTTCAGGATGGTCCTGGAAATTAATAAGTTACTTTATTTGATAAAATAACATATTATGCCTAAAGCCCGGAGTTAAGCAAATAGTCGAGCATAATCTTTGGAAGATTAATGTGATGATAACTTTAGTGCTTAATCCACTATACTTACCGCAGTAGACTCCTTAATTTCTTTGTCAGAACAAAGGATTAGAATCTTAAAGTATGATACTGAAATTAAAGGATCTTCATAAATCTATATTTAGATTTTAGAAGTACTAAATATTGCAATAGTTAACTCTTGGAAAGTTAATGACTATTCTCAAGGAGATAAAGTCAAACTTTGCAATTAGGCAAGTAGCGCAAGGCGCACTTTACTTCGATATTCTAGAAACCCCGGGCTTGGCCAAAGGCTTCTGGAATATGGAAAAGGGAAAAGGTAAAATCATTATATTCTTCTAGGAAGATAAATGATAAATCCCAAAATGTCTGCTTTAATTGTGGCAAACGGGATCGCGGAAGCGTGACTGCCATTTGGACAAAGCAGACATGAAGGAATTGAAGACGAGCAAGGCTCTGACTTCAAATATGTTTGTCAAAATTATGTTCACTACTAGTATTGAAATTGGAATTTTTAAATACTTAGTGTGATACATAAATACTTACTGATGTTCAGAATCTGCTATGAGCAGGATACTGACCTTCAATAGAGATTTATCTGCGAATTGGAAACGGGACGAAAGTCACTGTTTTAACCGTAGATACCTAATTTTGGAAACTACCTTGAAAAATGTACGTTACCTGGTGTCTCATACGCTTTGAGCATATGGATTCACAAACAGTGTGGGTTTTTAGGGGTAAATCCGGTAACACAGCGGAAGCGGAAAATGGAAAATCGTTTTTCCGATTTCAAAAATTTTTCTCGGATTAATTAAATAAACATATTTATTTAACATTCCAATAATCAAATTATGAAAATAAATTCAATAAAACATTTTTAGGTGAATTTACCGAAATACCCTTGCTTTGTATTTTTGTCCATTTTAGTCCGAAATTGATCTAATCAATTTTGAATGATTCTAAATCATTTCTAAGATGAACTTATGATGTTCAAAACATCAAAACACCAAAGCAACCAAAATCCCCAATTTTACAAGTCTTGGCGAGAGCACCATTAGGGTGCCATTTTGTGCATTTTGCACTTTCATGCTTCAAGACACATCCAAATGATATCCAATCAACATGAAACTTTATATGCATCATATACACACATAAATACACAACATATATGAAAACCCCCAAATTTGGAATTAGTCATGAACCCTAATTTTTCAATTTCCACAAATTGGACAAATTAGACCAAATACACTAAATCAATTACTTCAATCATCATTCTTCCATCCAATCCAAGTCTCAAAACAATGAAACAACTCAAGATCAAATCTAGGTCATTTAAGAGTGGGTCAATAACTCTAGATTAGCAACAAGGTTTCCAAAACCTTAAAAGAAAGTTATTACTACAATAGTTATACACTTCCTTCATACACATGCTTCACACTTCACCAAAACTTCCATCAACAAAAACCACAAGGAACAAAGAAAGAAACATCCTAAGAATGTCATATATTAAAGCCTATAACCTAAGGAACAAATTCCTTACTAATAGCAAGTTCAAGAAACTTACTAAAAATCCAAGCTTTTTGATTTTTTGTCTTTCTTTTCTCAAGCTTCCTTTGTCTTTCTTCAATGGAGTTTTTGTTTTAGTAAAGTGTATTAGGTTAGTAAATGAGAAAGAAATGAAAACAATATATACTTCTCTTTTTTTTTTTTGCCTTGGCCGAAAACCTTGCAAATGTATATACCAAATTTTCATTTCAATTTCATTTCAAATATCATTTAATCAACTTGCATAAATATCTAAAACACTTTAATAGATATTTAATTAAGTCAACAAAAGCAACTAACATCATTTACTTTAAATATCCTAATATAAGATATTTATATTTTAATTAATTTAATCATTTAACAATTAAATAATTAATTAATTAATCAAATACAAATATATTAAATATATATATATATATATAATATTTACATTAAATATTAAAAACATATATTCATTTAGGATATAAGTCAAATAACTCATTTTGACTATTAATTAATGTGTATTTAAATTAATCAAGTATTAAATGTAAATACACAATAATTAGGCAAATGACTATCTAGTCCTTTTAGCACGTATCTTGCGTTTAACCTTTAAACGACTTTATAAATAATCAATATTATTTATTAATGTTGCTCTAGTGCTCTACGAGTATGTTTCATTATTGAGACTCTCTAGATTCAGGTATATCCGTCACGAAATCAAATTTCGTGTCCATAATCTATCCACCCGTAGATTATGACGATCACGGATAATCTCGCTGAACCATACAGGTCGAGGTCATGGCAAATGTATAATTCCTCTGTCACAGGTATTCGATAAATCCCAGAGATATAGATGTAAACGTCAAATCTCTATCGGGATTATCCAGTCGACTATTCCATTAGCAATCTCAAAAAGAATGTTTAGAACTAGCTTCTAAACTTTACCACGGGCCCATGGTTTTATCTGATTGCTAATCATATGGACTACCTATGCTCTGATACACAGAACTGACAAATCCTATCTTGATACACATAGGACACTGAGGATCTGTCTACACCCAACGAACAGGCGGAGGTCTGATCTAAATAGATCGGTGACGTGACTGCCGTCTAAGTGTAGAAGATGTCTCATGTGCCCACAATGGCATCTCAAGTCTAAGAATCACAAGTGCTACTCAACCCAAGAAGATTCTTATTGACGCTGGTGTACCATCCATTAAGAATCTTCTAAGAATCTTCGGTGAGTCGTTCAGTGTTATCCGCTATAAACACCTACACGTCTATACTAGTCTCCAAGACTAATGGTTCATTGAGAAACCATTGGAATCATATATTCCAGTATACGACATGTACCGGTCTCAACGGGTTTACTATAGACAAGTAGTGTAAACTTTGACCAGGAACTGTCTGAGAATGACAACGTCATGATACATCTCAATGTCCGTTGCGACGCTTTTGCAACTGTATCATGACTAATCATTCTCGGGTCATTACGTCTTTACCATATAGAAAGATAGATTATATTATAGAAACTGCATATATTATTCATAATAATAATGTTTTATAGAAGTATTTAACAGAAATACAACCGGGAATTGGCGCTCTGAGCACCAACCCCAACAAAATCTCCAACTTGCTCTAGTGCCAATATCGATTGTATCTAATACCCATCGACTCCACGTGTTTATCAAACAGCTTCGGAGGTATGGCCTTCGTCAGTGGGTTTGCTACATTATCTTCACTCGGTACCTTGCACACGACAATATCCCCTCGTGACACGATCTCTCGAATGATGTGGTACTTGCGTTCCACATGCTTCGACTTCTGATGCGCCCTCGGTTCCTTTGCTTGCGCAATGGCTCCAGTATTATCACAGTATAACAGAATCACATTCTCGATACATGGGACAACTCCCAATTCTGTGATAAAGTTCTTTATCCACACAGCCTCTTTTGCAGCTTCAGAAGCTGCAATATATTCCGCCTCAGTGGTGGAATCAGCTGTCGATCCCTGTTTGGAACTCTTCCAACAAACTGCACCTCCGTTAAGGAAAGACAAATCCAGATGTAGACTTTCTATCATCGGGATCCGATTGGAAATCGGAGTCTGTATACCCATTAACCTGCAGTTCGTTTCCTCCATATATTATTAACTTATCCTTAGTACCTTTAAGATACTTTAGGATATGTTTAATGGCCATCCAATGGTCATTACCTGGATTGGACTGATATCGACTAGTTACGCTAACAGCGAAACTGATATCAGGCTTCGTACATAACATGGCATACATTATGCTACCCAAACATGAAGCATAAGGTTGGTTAGACATTCTAACCTTCTCATCTTCTGTCTGTGGACACATCTTCTTGGAAAGATGAATCCCATGTCTGAACGGTATGTTTGCTGTCTTACAGTTACCAAAGCTATACCGTTCCAAGATCTTATCTACGTACGTTGATTGGGATAACCCAATCAGCCTCCTTTGTCTATCTCTATAGAGTTTTTCCCTAAAACATAGGAAGCTTCTCCCAGGTCCTTCATGGAGAAATTCTTACAGAGGTACGCTTTCACGCTTTCCAACATACCTAAATCATTCCCATGATTAGGATGTCATCAACATATAGGACTAAAAATACGACCATGCTCCCACTGGCCTTCTGATACACACAGGATTCTTCCGAATTCTTGAGAAAACCAGACGATCTAATAATCTCATCGAATCGAAGATTCCAACTTCGTGAAGCTTGTTTAAGTCCATAAATGGACTTCTTAAGCTTACATACCATGCCGAGGTTTCGCTGGATGTGAAACCTTCCGGCTGTTCCATATAGATTTCTTCATCAAGAAATCCATTTAGAAAAGCCGTTTTGACATCCATTTGCCAAATCTCGTAGTCATGATACGCAGCTATAGAAAGCAAAATCCGGATAGACTTAAGCATTGCTACCGGCGAAAACGTTTCATCGTAGTCGACGCCAGGTCGCTGCGTGTAACCTTTTGCTACCAGTCGGGCCTTGTAAGTTTCAACCTTACCGTCAGGCCCGCGCTTCCTCTTGTAAACCCATTTACAACCGATAGGAACAATTCCTTCGGGAAGCGGAATCAAGTCCCAAACTTGATTTTCATGCATTGAGTCTATCTCGGATTTCATGGCACTTTGCTATTTCACGGAGTCGATGTCCAACATCGATTCTCTATAGGTGAAAGGATATGTCTCTTCAACTAAGAGAACATCCAGACTATTTTCTTGTATCAAATACAAGCGTTCAGGAGGTCTAGATACCCTTTCCGACCTACGGAGTGTGTGTGTTGAAGGTCCTTCATCTACTTGAACTTCAGGTTCCTCCGTTGGCTCGTTGTTTTCAGGTTGGACTTCATCAAGCTCAACCTGTCTATGATTACCACCTTCTGACAAAAATTCTACTTCTAGAAATTTTGCGAAGCGAGCTACGAATACATTTCGATGCTCGGTATCATATAACAGATATCCCCTCGTATTCGAAGGATATCCAACAAACCTAAACTTTTACCCTCGAGGCGAAAGCTTATCTTGCTGAGTCACCCTGACATAGGCAGGACAACCCCAAACCTTAATATAATTAAGATTTGGTCTCCTACCGAACCATATCTGATACGGTGTCGTAGGAACAGCCTTTGAAGGAATCTTATTCAAAAGATGTGCGGTTGTTAAGAGAGAGTAACCCCATAAGTAATAGGGCAAATCTGTGAAACTCAACATCGATCGGACCATATCCAATAAAGTCCGATTTCTCCTTTCAGATACACCATTGTGCTGTGGTGTACCTGGAGGAGTATATTGAGCGAGAATCCCATTCTCCTTCATATAATCCATGAACTCACCACTCATATATTCACCGCCTCGATCTGATCGAAGGCATTTAATATATTTACCAATTTGTTTTTCTACTTCATTTCGGAACTCTTTGAACTTTTCAAAGGTTTCCGATTTATGTCGCATCAAATACACATAACCGTACCGTGATAAATCATCGGTAAAGGTAACGAAGTACGAATAACCACTGTGAGTAGTTTGACTTAGTGGACCACATACATCAAAATGTATGAGTTCCAGTAAGTTAGTGGCGCGGTGTCCAACACCAGAAAATGGGGCTTTGGTCATCTTACCCTGAATACAGGATTCACAAGTTGGATATGATTCAATGGTAAGATCTGATATCAAACCATTTTTAACCAATTGGGTAAGGCGTTTAACGCCAATGTGACCAAGTCTCATATGCCAAAGTTCAGTATTATTAATTACAGGTAAACTACGTTATTAACTCCAGTATTTAATATATCTTTTGAAGCTTGCAATGTATAATGACCATGCTGGTTTGGACAACAAAGGATCTGAATATTATTTTTATCATATAAATACAAAGAACTATTCTTAATATTAATACAAAAGCCTTCTGTATCTAATACAAAAAGTGATATAATATTTGCGACACATCCCGGTATAAAATGACAGTCATATAACAAAAGTGTCCCATTCGGCAATGAGATCTCGCATACTCCCACTGCAACTGCATCCAAAGAGTCTCCACTCCCGAACCGCAACTGCATCTCTCCAGGCTTTAGTTTCCTACTTTCCTTCAGCACCTGCAACGAATTGCAAGTGTGAATGTGACAAGCAGAATCTAAAATCCAGCTGGATGTAACGGCTTCACAAGCCAAAGATAAATCAATAACTGGAAAAATAAAAGTACCTGATGTAGAAGCTCTGTCTCTCCTCACTTGGGCAATGTAAACAGGACAGTTCCTTTTCCAGTGCCATACTTTGCCGCAGTGGTGGCATTTGTCTTCAGAAGCCCTTTTGGGCTTTGCAATCTTCGCCTGTTGTTGAGGACCAAAAGCCTTCTTCTTCTTCTTACCTTTCTTGTTCTTTCCCTTGGACCATCCTTGGGAAGAAGCCGAAAGAGAAGTAGTTCTAGGAGGGCGAGTCGGTACTCCCTTCTTAAGGTCCTCTTCTGCCGTGAGCAACATCCTATGTAGCTCCTGGTAGGTACAGACAGTCCCGTGCATGTTGAAGTACATCACGAACTGGCGAAATGAAGCTGGTAGTGAACCAAGAATGACACTCCTACCGAGAATTTCATTCAAGATGAGATTATGTTGCCTCAATTGATCTATCAAATC